>JAGISJ010000010.1:2490441-2624424 GCA_023375725.1 Nephotettix cincticeps | reverse complement strand
ACGTTAATAGTTAACAGTTTTGGGGGATTATGTATTTATATTTTTATTTTCTGTCTGATTAAAGTCACGTGTTTATATGATAATTACAATGTTTATATTATTACGTTTATTATAATAATCAGCTGTTGTATATCTTTCCTATAAAAGCTGTATTACAGTTAGGTTTCGTTTGGGTTTGGATTGGATTTGAATATTGTGAATTAATCCACTCAGATTTATTTGTTTTATGGGAATGATATTAATATGTTTTATCGTTTCAGTATTGTTATTCACTATGCAGCGACCCAGAATATATAACCTTTCACAATGAAGCCGTATTGCTATTCGACTTCAGAACATGGCCAATCTTAAAGTTAACATGTGTTTACTGTGAGGCGTTACGAAGTTTGCCGGGTCAGCTAGTATATTATAAAATATAGATATTTATTTAAGTTAAAGTTACAGCAAAATTATTTCCGCATTGGCCGTAATACTATAAATTTTGACCCGCAGCGAACGTATTAACCAACCATTGGCTGAGTTTGCTCCTACTTCAACAGATGAGCTCATTGGTGTCATTCCAAGATTGAACAGTAACACATTAGGCTTTGACAAGGATTCCTCGATTATGCTAAAGCAGTGTCAATTGTCAATTTTAATAATTGTGACCGTAGTTTCCATACAAAGCACGGCCAGCATTTAAGCCGATCAGGTAAAGTTAGGTTAGGTTTAGTTATAAGTAAAATTGTCAATGATAGGCTAGTCAATTGTGCACCAGTAGAGTTAGGGTTTGAGGATTCAAATTTTTTAGGCTAAACGATCCTAAATTGGGTGGGCCTTTGATCGCTGGTAGTGAGAATTTGTTGAGTTGAGTATGTTCAGGCATAATTAATAGGCCTAATACTGATGGAAACACTTCTAGTCAAAAATTTGCATTTTTAAATATCCAGGGTCTGAGGCATAAAACCACAATTTTAAATCAATTTTTAAACAAGAAAAACATTGTTGTCCTTGGTGTTAGTGAACATTGGTATAAGCAAGATGAAATTATTTTTGAAATACTTGATGATTATAGTCTGATTAATTTTTTTAGTAGAGAAACTCATATTCATGGTGGTGTGTCTTTATATGTTTGTAAATCATTATCACATAACTTCTATAAACTTGATCTAACAATATTTTGTAAGGAAATTGACTTTGAAGTATCTGGTATATTTTCAAAAGAATTTAAAGTAGTATGTGTAATTGTTAATAGGTCCCCAGGGGGGAATGTGGAGGATTTTCTCGTGAGGATGGAAGATTTACTTTTGTTCCTTAATGGGCCCCAATGGAAAAACTATGATGTTATTATAGGAGGGGATGTAAATTCTGATTTTGATGTGACCATAAATCGTCACAGCTCAAACGATTTCAAAAACCTCCTTAGGCAGTTCAATGTTCATTATACCAATACAAAATCAACTAGGGGACAAGCAGTTCTTGACAATATATTCACGAATATTGACATGTCTTGTTGGTTCTCTGATGTGGATGTATTTCCGTATTCAGACCATGACTTGGTTTACCTAGAGGTAACGAGAAATAATATGAGTAAGTCTAATTTTAACGAGTCTGTTAGCAAAGTTGTAGTCTCTAGACCTGTGGATGATCAAAAGTTGTTTAGTTATGGTAATTCTCTTTTAAACCAAGATTGGGAAAATTTGTATAATACTTGTAATTTTGTGTCTGCTGATGAAGCATTTGAAAAGTTTTTTAATATATGTTTATGGAATTTTGACATTTTTATTCCTGAGAGGAAATGTACTGTTAAACCTAAGCCTAAGTCTGCTCAAATAAAGTTTAAATTTATTGGTAAAAGAATAATGATTGGTATACTCTCGAGTTAGCTGATATGAAAAAAATTGTAATGTCATATTTAGATATCTATAGAATAGATAAATCTGAAGCGACAAGGTTAGCTTATATTAAGGCAAAAAGGGATTATCAGTGTGCAGTTAATAGGGCTAAGTATTTTTTTAATGCAGGTAGAATTGAAAAGTCAAGTAATAAATGCAAAAGTGCTTGGAAGATTATAAATTCTGTAGTGAAAACCCCATCAAGGGGAGATGTTGGTGTATCTCCAAATGAATATAATAATTTCTGTGTTAACTCTGTTGAAGAAATAACTAGTGATATACGTAAACCTGTTGAAACAGTTTCTTATTTTTTAAACAAAAATAACAGCTATCGTCAACCAAATAGGCCTATTTTTACCTTTAAAGAAGTTCAATCTGATGTTATTTTAAAAATAGTTCACAATTTTAAACCCTCAATGAGTACTGATATTTATGGATTTTCCTGTTATCTCTTGAAAAAAGTCATTGTTAGTATAATTGAACCATTAACCTATTGTGTTAATAAATGCCTCAGGGAAGGTAAATTTCCAGGTGTTTTGAAACTGTCTAGGGTTGTACCTGTGTTTAAGAAGGGAGATAAAACCTCCCCAGCCAGTTATAGGCCCATCTCTCTGACCCCGGTTTTTTCTAAGGTTATTGAGACTGTCATGTACAACCAATTATCCAGCTATCTGGAGGAGTGGGGTTTAATTAGTAGTTTACAATTCGGTTTCAGGAAAGGCCGTAGCACAGTAGATGCCATGGAATCCTTGGTTAGTAAAATTATTCAGGTTTTTGAAAATAAATACTTTGTTCAAGCAACATTTTGTGATCTTAGCAAAGCATTTGATGTTGTTGATCATACAACTGTTCTCCATAAGTTAGTGTACTATGGCCTTAGTAGGCCTAGTGTAGATATGTTTAAATCTTTCCTTGAAAATCGCCATCAAATCGTTTGTATTGGTAAAGAAAAATCTGATGTAGCTAGTATTAAACATGGTGTGCCTCAGGGTTCAGTACTTGGTCCTTTGCTATTTTCCTTGATGATTAATGATTTGCCATCAATTTTAAGTAGCCACACAATCTTCTATGCCGACGACACAACCTTTTTTAATTTCAATTCAGATTTTCAAACCCTTCAAAAGTTGAATCAATCAACTTTGCAGGTGGCATCTGCCTGGTTCAGAGCAAATGGGTTCTTATTGAATGAAAGTAAAACACAAGAAATATTCTTTAGCTTTAGAGATTTTCCACATCAAGCAAGTGTAGATAGCGTTAAGTTTCTTGGAGTTTTTATAGATCATAAATTGTCTTGGGAACAACATATATCTTACATTTCTTCCAAATTGTCTCGGGTTATATTTTTATTAAGAAGTTTAAAATCCCATGTCCCTAATAATTATGTTAGATCTGCATATTTTGCTTTTTTTCAAAGTATTTTTTCCTATGGTATTCTGCTTTGGGGAAACAGCAGCCATATTAATAAGATTTTGCTTCTCCAAAAAAAGGTAGTCAGGGTAATTACTGACTCTCACAAATTTGAACATTGCAAACCTCTTTTTATTAAGTTACAATTTTTAACAGTCATAAATTTATATATTTTGCATGTATTGCTTTTCACAAAGAATAATTTGTCCAAACACCAGTTAAGACAGGATTTTCACAGTTACAATACAAGAAATAATAGGCTTGTCAATATACCTTACAGTAGGCTGTCCAAGTCCCACAAAAGTTTTGAAGTATTGGGAATAAAAATGTTCAATAAGATTCCAAAAGAAACTGCTGATCTGCCGTTACCATTATTCAAGAGAAAATTGTATAATTTTCTTGTAAATTCACCTTTTTACTCTACTCAGGAATATTTTGATACTGAAGACTTGTCAATGTGATCCCAAACAACTGTGATACCTAGTTTAGATTGTGATAAGTCATTTTATTTAATGCTGGCCGTATAAATGTATATTGTGTGTCTTTATATGTTATATTGTATGTCTTGCTATGACTTTGTCTATTACTTTTGTAAAGTTGACTGACAATAAAATTCTTATTTATTTATTTATTTATTTAGTGTCAGGAGGAAAATGAAAGATCTTTGCTCCATGTTATCAATGCAAGTTTTCATGAAGGTCAAATACCTAGCAAAATGAAGATTTTCAAGGTCATTTTCCTTCATAAGTCAGCATGCAAGACAGAATTGGGGGAACTACAGACCTATCTCCCTAGTGTCAACTTCCTCCAAGCTGACAGAAAAATTGTCTTCCTGCGAATTGTTTAGCATCTGGAGAGAAACAATATCATTCTTGAGGAGTAACATGGATTCACCTGGAGTGAATTCACTTCCACAGCCCTTGTGTTGCTTTTTAAGCACATAATACGTTGGATATATATATACAAATAAAAAAGTTTTTATTTCTTCTTTAAACAATTTTATTAAGGAATTTTTACTCTTTAATTAAATACAAAAAGAAATAATCAACAAAATGAGCTACATTAGAGGCTCTATATTCCGGTCGTGTGGTACTCTGACACGTCCAGTAATCCAGCACTGTGTTGGTGCCGATGACCTGGTCTTTTTCAAGTCTCTACATGACTATGTAAAGGGCATTGTCTACACAACAACAGAGCAGTGCATCGTCGTTTCGTCTGTAGTGTGTGACAGTGCATTGGTAGTTTGTGTGTGTTGCCGGTGTGACTGTAACGAGTGTGTTGAGTGAAGACGTTTAGTGACATAAGTGAAGTGTTTTGCGATGTCACAAAAACATAAGCATGTAACTCTGACATTAGATAAGAAGTATGAAATTTTAAAACCTTTAGAAAGGATTGGCAAGTTAACTCATTTGTCTAAGGAGTATATCATTGGTCGTGCAACAATACACGATATAAAGCAGAAAAAGGAGCTAATCGAATCATTAAAAAAAATGGGAATGTGTCATCTTCTACAGTAAGAAAGACTTTAAAAGCAGGGGAATTCCCGCAAGTAGAAGACACACTTTATGCTTGGTTCATGCAGGAAAGAAACCGGCACACACCAATATCAGTTGAGATACTAATGGAAAAAGAGAAACTATTTTATAATAAAATTATGAAAAAAGACTATTTCCGCACTAGTATCGGGTGGTTGGACAAGTTCAAAAGGCCCTTTGGGATTTGATTGCTAACTCTAACAGGAGAAAAACTTTCAAGTGATGTACAGGCTGTTGAACCTTTTGTTAAGAAATTTAAGGACACTGTTGAAGAAATGGGTTTAGCCCAGACCAGAGAGTGGTTTGTTCTAGTGTCTTTTACCGAAAAAAACTTTTGTTCTTAGGGCGGAAGCTACTGATCCAGGTCACAAATTGGCAAAAGTTAGAGTAACATTTATGCCATGTTGCAATGCCAGTGGAACGCATAAAGAATATTTGAATACCTGTTTAACAGCAAATTCAAAATCCAAATCAAGATCAGGTCCAGAGCAAAGGTGAACATTACTGGGCACATCAGCAGAGAGATCACATTTGGAAGTCTCAGGACAGTTGAAGTACAGGGACCAAAGCAACTGGGGCTTAACGGGCTGGGCCTCTGCCTGACTGATGTCAGTTCCTTCTATCTCACGGTCTCCCTCCTGCAATCATGTTGAATGCTCATGAGACTATAGCAAAAAAGGGTACAAAAATTAAATATGAAATTAATTTCTTAAAATAAATTACATCACAAAAATGATCCAAAATCCAAGTTCCAAGGTTTTTGTTTTTGGAAACACATGCTTGCGAGATAATAAATACATGTATTTCAATACTTGGCTTAAATATCAAAGACGAAATGCTTTACTTCGAAATGTACTATAGTGTTGAAGTTTATCAGTGACCAAATAGGAACAATTTTGAAATTTCAGACTGACCAATGATGTTCTTGCATTTCAAAAGGAAACATATAAAATTATTTGCCTATCTGCTACAGCACTTTCATGTCTGATCAAAGATTTTCTGTGTTGCCAATATAATCTAAAACGAAAAGTTTTGGTTTTTTGATTGTAATGTTCATTTTCCCCGGATATTTGTTTTACGTGAGGATTGAGCCGATCCAAATTCAATCCAACTTTATGGATATCCACACAACTCTAGTGTTTATTGATGAATCGTAACCTAAATTAGTAGGAGAGAAGTGGGGAGCAAATGATCGATTGGACCATGATGTTTGGATTTTATTTTTTTGGAAAAAAAACTATTCCAGAATAGTCAGTCCTTGGTCCTTAACCCTCCAAGTGCCATGTGTTTTACCTCTTGGTGCCGGGCACTTTTTCATAGTTTTGTAAGCTTTAATTAAAAATTCCGTAAAAAATAAAAAATAAATGCAAAGTACAGCAAACTATTATTTTATTTTATTCAGCATAAAATTGTCTATGAATAAATACTAATATGGATACACTTACTTCAGTGGTGTTGCATATCTGGTCATCAAAAAGTTTTTTTTTCACAAAATAAATTTCTTCCTTGTGTTTGCGATCCCATAAAAATTGTTTATAATTATTGTATAAAAAATCCAATATAGCCATTTTGTTAAAAATTTTATGACAAAAAAGAAAATATATAGTTATAAACACTATAAGTAAAAACTTAAAACACACTATGTACAAAACTAAAATGGGGCAAGGCACCCAAACCCAAGCAACCCAAGGATCTAGAGTAAGTTGAGTAGGTCTAGGCCTATTTGAAGTTGACGGAACAGGTCTTATTACCTCATCCCTGATATTATCTTCATTGTCAGAAGATTCCAACTCACTATTATGAGGTGAATAGTTATCGTCACTACCACTAGAAAAATCTTCCAACGAAACACGTAACTCAGACTCTGGCACATCTACATCTAAATCACTATGATCTTCATCAGGAATGATACAATCTTCATCTTCATCACTTATATCATCATCAAAACATCTCCTTATATCACTACTATCCATGTTGAAAGAAATTTTCACGAATTAAAAACAGTGAAACATAACCAACAAAGAAAGCAGACCGGCTAACAACAAAGGACAAACAGTTGCACAAAACCTATTTTCGAGCTGTCACAATTCTGCCGCCCATAGAGTAATAACTATGAAAATATACATCGTTGGAAAGCTTAGAACAAGCCAGTTAATTTGGTACTATACACAATACAGGTTTAATGCAGTGACAGAGTATAATACGCGATTAAGTAAACGCTTGCAACATCGACACGGGTGTGTCGATCGGCACTCGTAGCGGGTGAATCCATCGACACGGGTGTGTCGATCGGCACTCGGAGGGTTAACTGGGTAACCCAATTAATTAATAGTATTTAAATCTGTTTTGAACCCATCTGCAATTGGCCTAAACTCTTTATATTGGAATTTCTCTGTTAGGTTATATAAAACGAACACTCACATTCTTTTGAGAGGCCTGGGACAGAGTATCCGATCGATACACCCCTTCACAAGGTTCAGCGTGCAGGAGTGTAGATACAGCACTGGCTAGATCCTCCCTGGCACTGTTGACTTGGCGGCATGTCATGTGTACCACAACTGCGGAAACAATAATTTCATCATAATAATAATTTTACCTTAGTTTGTTGCCAATGTTCTTGAGATCATTTTTATATATAATAAACATTTCACAATATTTGTGGCATCATCAGAAAATAAAAGTTACACTATTTACATTACCTACAAGGTACACTATCACTGATCACACCCGCATTGTTCACAATTGCGCGGATGCGTGACGTATGGTCGCACTATGGGGGTGTGTTTTGTCAACTGGCGTCTTCAATGTCAGCTGTGTATGGTGTAAGGATTTTGGGTAGGGGGTGGGTTTTTCCAAGTTCTGAGTGTGGTGTTGCCGGTTTTAGTGGGTAGTGCAGTTTATATGGTTGTTAGATTGGGCGGATTCTATTTTGTGGATTGCTTTAAATTCTATTTTGTGGATTGTTTTGAATATTATTGAATTGTTGTACTCTTTTTTTTGTTTTATAAATTGTTGGGTCCAAAATCATTATGTTTGAAAATTTGGTAGCTTTCTTGAGTTTTAGCAGTAGTTTTATATTAGTTTTGTTCAGAATTACTTGGAAGTCCGGGATTTTTATACAGTGACTAGGGTTTTGTTTCAGATGTTTCGCTACCATTGAGGTGGGGTTGGTATTATGGCTGTGTTATGTTCTTTAAAACATTGTTTGAAGGACCTGTTAGGTAGCCAATGTATTCTTTTGTGCAGGGAGCTGAACAGGTTATCTTGTATACTCCTCTTTAATTTTTGGCTATGGTATTTTAACCAAAGATAAAAATGTTGTCTTATAAAATGTTGATATAACATATGCCATTTTTGTTCATAACAGTAAACAAACAGACGATCAAAGATACCTATTATTTATTTCTGGCTGTACATACAATAACAAAATCCATTTAGACATTAAAAGATGAAACCAAAGACATGTAAAATGAAATGAGTTAGTTAAAATGTGCCAGATAAAATATAACATTTGAAAAACTACTAGCTGAAGATATTTTGTCAGCGGGGTTTTTCACAGTACTAGCTACTATAGTCAGTGCGGTCTTTTTCAACAATAACTGTACTGACGATATATCATCAGTCGGTCCCCAAAGGGTTAAGCACCTTAATCCTATTACAGTATAACATTATTATAATTTTAAAATAATGATTAATTTGCAGATGAGAAAAATCTGTGCAATCTGAACAATTAGCTTTACACTTCAGCGAAAATAATAGAAACTTCTGAAAACTTTTCAATATCGTGGTTGTAGTTTTGACTTCTTTTGTAGAATGGCCTGTTGCCAAGGTTTTCATAAAATGACAAGAAGATGAAATCATCTTAAGAATCAAATGATTATTTCATGTACACTAAAACTTTTCAAGAATAATAATATCGATAACAAACTTGAAAAATAAACTCACAAAGACCAGATGGGCACGCATTGGTGGATGGACCCACTTCGATGACAGTCACAAGTTCTCCATTGGGGTCTTGAGGTGGAAACTGCAACAAGGTCAAACACTCCTTGTTGCCAGACAAGATTGACCTGAAAATGATAATGCATTAAATTTTACCATAAACCCTAATGTTCTGTAGCAGCAGAGCTGTATACTCAACAGTTTCTATTAATGAATTACTTTAGATACAAACTGCATTTGATCATATACAGACCTATCAATAATAAAGATGCCACGAGAGAGGCCACCAGTGGGGGCAGATTTGAGGAATGATTTGGGTGCGTCGGACACGGCCATGACCAAATGTTGTGTGGCCAGCCGTTGAGAACCAGATACAATGCCAGCACAGTGCGGGCCTTGTTCTCCCTGGGCAACTATAACAGAGTTGGCTGCTCGCTTCAAATGGTATACTCCCCCAAACACAGCACACAACCTGTAACCACACCACCGGAAAAATTAGACACACCTGGGACAGGTTGGCAGATGAATAACTCAACTACCTGTATGATATGACGTAGTAGACCTACCTGCAGAAGCACTGAGGCAGCTCTCCACTGCCATACATGGGCCACAGGAAGGGAGTGTTGCCATAGCGACCTAGACTGGTGAGGAACCGCTGGGTTCGCTCAACACCCTCCATGCAACGAGTCTTGTTGGTGGACATGGCGATGGCATACAAAACGTAATGGCGCAAGTTTGCTGTCAGCTTCTTTGAGTCCAAATACTCTACAAACGTCTTTTCCTCAAAGCCTGCAAAATTGCAAGATCATCAATTGATTTGGGATATTATTAAGAATGTTTATGAGACATTGAAATATCTCTGAAAAAATAGTGAAGTCTCTCCACTCCAGGAGAGTTCTCTAGAATGTTTAGAACTGAATGTTGATCATCATGAACTGCCAAATAATCCTCATAAGGCTTTATCATTAAATCAATTTCAAAATGTTTAAATTATTTGAACATATACATAAAAAATAATATATAAATGTATATATATGTATGTACGTATGTATGTATATTTATATATATTATAAATAAATAAATAAATATATATATACATAATAATGCATAAACAAGTAATATAAAAACTAAGGAAGTTAATAGCCATACGGTATAGAAACTTAATAAATATAATTTCTCTAAATTAAATTTTTTTAAACAACATTTGTTCTGAAAAAATTAAATGAATATTTTTTAAATAATGAAATTGATTGAAACCAGAAGATAAGATGTATAAAATAAAGCTGTACATAACTTTTGGTATTGGAAAATTGAAAACTCTTAAAATTTTAAAGTTGAATAATATTAGTGTTATTATGTTTTTGAAGAATAAAATAGTTTAAACAAATTTACATACCTTGAAATTCTTTATTATCTGGATCTTTAGCATATTCATGACAAAGAGTGAGCAGTTGCATCAGCATTCGTTTTTCAACAACCGAAATTTCTTTGGTAGAGAAGACATCAGCGCGAGAACACGGAACAGTTTCAAGTTTATCATTTATATATGTCAATACTCGAGACACACTTCGAAATTCTGCATATCGAGCAATGTTGGATGAAATCAGAAGTTCCACAAGCGACCCTCTGGCATAGAGGAGCTGGAAGATGAGAAAAAACCTCAATGGCCAATATAAATAGTGAACCCATCAATTTTATTCCTAGAAAAGGAACAAAATTGGGTTCTATCATTAATTTTCATTTGATTTTAAAATTTTCTCTGGGACCATATGAAAAATTTCCTAACATGATAAAGACAGCCTAACAAATATGCTATAAAGCGTATTATTATTTTTCGGCATAATGTATTTTAATTTTTTGATAAGGTGGCAAAGATAATATGGATAAAAAGACTAACGTAATATTCACAAAAACCTTTTAGTGTTTTATAATTATTTCAAAGTTTATTGCCTATTTGAAAACTCAGTTAGTAAAAATTTAAGTTTCAGCTTAACTTAATCTAATCAAATTTAGGTACCAACACTACAAGAATATAAATATGTTCTTCATTTAACCCATTCCTGTCTGGCAGAATGGTCGACGCTCGTGGCCACCCGGGCTGAACGAAAATCGAGCCTCGTTCACTACGACCACACGTCACTATAAGCGTGAAAGAATTAACAGTAACTTCATGAATTATATGTTTTGATTTCTTTGCTCTGTTCCTTATACTCTTTAACTGCGTATACAATCACTTTAAGCAAGAAAAAAATTATTACTGTACTTTTTCACCAGTTCCAAGCTGTAGACATAGAAACAAGTAGGCATTTTTGTTTCGTCAAATTTTACTTTATTTTCAAAAGATTCCTTTATTTTACTTGGCAGATCTACTTCTAGTTACCTGCAGTAATAAATAGTTAATGATAAATCTTTAAATAATAATCAGTACCTAGTGACCGATCTTTGCTCGTTTAGAATAATACATGTATTATAAAAATTAATTAGAAAAATTAAAACAAATTTATTACTCAATGAAAACATTTATGTGGTTTAAATAAAAACGATTTAATACACCATGATTAATATAGCACTGAACCAAAAGTATCGCCCCTGGTGGGTATGGAACTCGCGGCCTATAGTTAGTTCTTAAGGCCGACACGCTACAACTTGGCTACAACGTTAGTCAATTGAGTGATGCCGTTTAACGTCTTTTAGCCAAAGCCGATCATTTATTGTTTAATTATCCATACCGTTATTATTAGTCTGTGATCAACTGAATTTTTTTATAAACGGAATGAGGATTGAAAAGCAAAAGAGAAATTTAATTTACATCAATTAATTGGTTTGTTACAGTGGCTTCAAGCAATACAACGAATACGTTTTCTATCAAAACACGGAAGATTTTGGAAATACTTTTTTCTGCTTTTATTTCGCACAGCTATGTTATCCTTTAGTTTTTACAAATTGTTTAGTAACCTGATAATTTTGCATTTATTTAATTCATAAAATAAATATTAATGCATAACCTCTATATTGCTCCCCGCAGTCTTCAATCAAGAACTGTCAAACGGTTATAAACAGCTGTTTTGGTTTGTATTGTTTACATTTTATTCTCCATAAGCGTAGTGTTAAATTTTTAGATTTTAAACTTAATATTACAAGAAAACACTAATTTTCCTGGACATTAGACCTATTAGACCTTATTTTCTACTCGGAAATTAGTTATTTCCAAAATTTAAAGAAATTCCTCGGTGCCGTTTTCGAGATCCGTGTGCAAATATATATATACAAACCTTGCTCGTATTATAGTATTGGATATTATTTGCACACTGATCTCGAAAACAGCACCGAGGAATTTCTTTAAATTTTGGAAATAACTAATTTACGAGTAGAGGATTTTCTTTAAATTTTGGAAATAACTAATTTCCGAGTAGAAAATAAGTTCTAGATAGGTCTAGTGTCCAGGAAAATTCGTGTTTTACTGTAATATTAAGTTTAAAATCTAAAAATTTAACATTACGCTTATGGAGAATAAAATGTAAACAATACAAACCAAAACAGCTGTTTATAACCGTTTGACAGTTCTTGATTGAAGACTGCGGGGAACAATATAGAGGTTATGCATTGTTTAATATTCAGAAAAAAAGGAGCTCTGAAATTATGATATAAGTGTTTTATTTAATAAGACAGAAGAACATTTAATTTATTTCTAAAACGATAGGTAATGTCAAATAACCACAGCCACAGAATTCATGTCCACTTATCTCCAGACATCATTGTTTCGATGTCCTATTGTTCACTGTTTCTTATCGCTCACGACGAGTAGGCTGCCTGGTCAAGGAGTCACTCTGTCGAAGTCCACGACCCACGTATGGTCTTAGTACCTGTCACCTCAATTATTTCTCATTACCTCAATCATTTCTCATTACCTCAATCATTCCTCATTACCTCAATTAATTCTCATTACCTCAAGTAAACGTTTCATTTGTTTTATTCTACATTCTATATTTTAACTAGTGTCCAGTCTCTTTTAATTTAAACAGTTCAAGTATTATTTTATTTGCATTTTTAAACTATAAAACCCTAATTAAGAAGCTAGTGTCATGTGCGGTAGCGCGACTTCCGTGTACCTTCGAAGTGGCCACAAATATTAAAAGACTTTGCGTGCGAACATCAAGAGAGAAGAGAAATTCAACACCAAGAACCATGCCTGAAGTTAGATGCCAGCGTCATCCGTGTGTTGGGATCCATTGCGTCCTTGCCCACTCACGTCCGAACTGGAGTTTGTAAGGTATATGTTCCAATATCAACCACTTAATTCTACACATTCATTATTGTCCTTGCGGACTGTCCCTATAGATATTTTCACCTCTGATAAAAATTTAATATTCAATCCCCAACATTTTGGTCAGTTTCGAGCCAAATAAATTTCCCAGTTTTATGGAAGTCTATTGCTCATATCCGCCATTTTAATCTGCTCTTCATGTTCATATGTCGATTCACTCTTGCGCATGCGCGCACATAACCTGTCACGGCTAAGCCAATCACATTGCCCTACAATATTTTCAGTCTGCAACACATGAAATATTAGTTTCATTAGCAAATATTAGCTCGTATTATAGTATTGGATTATAACTATATTATCATCAATAAATACAATCACTAAACGAATAGTGCGAACGAAAAAATAATTTACTGTCAATACGGAACATTTGACACTAAATAAGATGATAAAAGAGGACGCCAACACCATCTATCGGATGAGAAATGAACTAGAACCCCTAACGATGGAAAAAAGAACTACGTCGAAATATAAGCAGCAATCAAGTCAGAACAGTATTAGTTTATTTTAATCATAAAATAAATAGTGAAAAATATGAGATTATTTTATGCGGTACTTTGAAAAACTGCTGGTGAGTTGAGGTACCTTACCTGCATGATGTTTGACTATCGCCAATGTGACGTTCCAGATGTTAACCAGTTGTTGGGTTAAAGAAGTAACTATATATATTATTAGTACAAAGTTAAAATCCCTTGAATTATAATGTAACTTCAAATGTGTTTTCTTACAGACGATAAAAAATAATCAATTTATTTTCAGATTTCCAGATAAAAACTTAAAATGTACTAATTGAATGATTACCTTTGGAGCAAGATCTAGGTTGAATTTTCTATATAATGTTTTTAGTTTATTCTGGCTCCAACATTTAGATTGAGACGATTCTTTATCCTTTTCACTCTCGGCTGATTCTTTTTCTCCTTTTTCCAAACCTCCTTCATGCTCTTCACGAGTTTGACTCCCATCTCCTGTTTGTGTGTCTTTAGAAGGTAGAGGACTGCCATCTTTATCTTGTAGAACCCTTAAAATTATTAATAAACATTATTAATCAGCTATATGAAACCCCACTTCTTCAAAAGGGGACACAATTCTTTAAGTTTTTTTGATAGTAGCCATAATAGCTACAATTCCAACATGAAATTCTTATCACAAAACTAACTGTAACAGTAGCACTTGAAGTATTACTTGAAGTACAATTAACTAGAAATGTAGAAGTAAAATTACTAGGTGGTTAATAAAGGCTGACATTTTTTTAAGAATTACATAAACTCAACACTAATTAATGTTACTTACTCAGGGACAAACCACTTTTCTTCAATGTTGAACACTGTTGCAAATTGACTACCAGCTTTAATGAGACTTTCACCTTCCTTCAACAAATTGTCGGTGCTCTCATGCTCTAGTTCACTTGATTTATTTTGGCATTCTCCTAACCATTTTTGTAGGCCATCAAAATTGAAAGCTGCCCACATCCCTCCATAGTACTCATTGCTGTAAAAAAAGATTAATTTAATTTCAGGAAAATTAATGTAACACATCTCAAATGAACAGTATTATTTGGGCAATAATAATAATATTATTATTATTATATTTATTGCTGTGGATAAAACCTCTTAGGAATGTGGTTAAGGAGCCTAACACCTACTTAAGAAGGGATTTTCACTAACTCAGATGAACGGTGTTGAGCAATGTGAAAATTGTCACATTCTCTTGACTCAATGAATAAGAATAAGAATAGTTTATTTCCAAGAGATACAACAGTTTACATAATAACACGTACAGTTCTTGCTTTCTACATACAAACATCAGTCTATTAGCACTCATTTAAATAGTTTAACAAAAAATACAAGTAATGAAACACAAACAAATAATAAACATAGAAAATTCACATTAATATAACTTACTTACTAGGCTATAACTTACTAAATAGATATAATGCACTTAAAATAATATGACTAAATATGTTCTCTTGAAAATAATAATGCCTCTAAAGGAAAAATCCTGTTTTGAGGCATTTCTTAGAGGTTGGACGAGCGAAAATGGTGGTACATTTGTGCCTATTAAAGATCTATATATCCAGTCTATTTGAATTGCCATTCTTTGGAGGTAAAACACTCTTTACTAAGATATATAGGGGATTATATAGGGCTAATTACTGATTCCAAACTTAGCTGGAAGGACCAAGTTAACAAAATAAAAGGAGAATAATTATATAACATTATTCGGAAGTTTTATTTTTTATGAGATGTGTGTCCCAGAAATTTTCTAATAACAATTTACCATGCCCTAGTAGGATCCAGACTGGGTTATGGGCTGACTTCTTGGGGAGGAACGTACTTATCAACAATCAAACCAATAGTTACATTACAGAAGTGTATAGCAAGAACAATAATGAAGAAACGTAGATTCGATCATGCTTTACCTCTTTTTAAACAATTGAAAATTCTTCCATTTAGGAATTTGTATATTTACAAGGTTTTGCGTTTATTTTTTAGTAGGAGTGTGGAAAACCGTACTGATCACTTAAGGCCTTACCAGTTACGTTCCGATCACACTTTGGTGGTTCTTAAACCCAACTTAACACACTTTCAACATTACTATTCGTTTAACGGGCCTAGGTTATTCTATTTCTCACATTACTGAGGGTACTAAATATTTAAGTAAACTTCGATACTGGATTCATAAGGTTGACGATGTTGAGGTTTTACTTAAGCCTCAAATTTAGCTTATTTTGTTCCTTTTTTTAATTTTACCGAATAACTTTTAGAATTACTTCCAAATTTACTTATCCAATTCACATTTTACCTAAGTTTCATCTACTTTAAGTTTAGTTTTATTTTAAATGAGAAAAACCAAACTAGGCCAGTTCAAGTGGAAAATAATTTATTAAAATATTTTAATAAGAAAATAATGAAATATCAACTGTACATGAATGTACTTTTACCAAAGAACATAAGATATGTATATCTTCTATGTTCTTTGCTTTTACTCTCAAAACTTACGTTGCCAGTATTTGGTTTTTTAAATAATCAGTCATTTTCTTCTGTTTCTTTATCCGTTAAGCTTTTCAGGCGGTAATGTTTTTAATTTTTTCTGAGAAGAAGCACCAGCATTTAACAATTTATTGTTTATTATTGAGTCCCAAAACTACACGTTTCCGTTTCTCAGCCATAACATAAGAGCATTGCACAATACATATAAACAGCACTGTCAACAATAAACGGTACAGTACGTAAAACACTTGTATGCATTAAACTCGAAATTGGCAATAACTTCAGTACACTGTAGCCACGTACCATACTGAACTGAAATGAAACAGTAGCAGTGGAATGCAGAAGACAGAGTAAGGGCTTAACCAGCTGGGTCACTACCCTTGCCGCCAATGATTCAAGCACATTGAAGGTGTACAGTACATTCGCAATAGTTAAAGAGTTCGCCTTCGCCTAGCTAAGGCGAAGAAGGATTATGACATGAGACTTAGGAAATTAAGATTAGATTATACCGATAGCAACTAAGGGACCTACAGTTTAAGTTTGAATCCGAACCACGGCCTCTGAATTACGAATTGGTCTAATTATGAGGATGGTCTTTGCGGATTAACGCAGTATTCAATAGTGTGTTAATAGTGCGTAAGAGAAGATGCGTCAACAAATTACATCAACAGAGCAGAGAATAAATCTAAAGCCTTCTGGAACATTATAAACAATGAACGTCAACCCAAAAACGATGAACAACAAGCTTTCACACTTGAAAATGACGGACAGCATGAAAACAAAACACTTAAAATTGCAACCATTTAAATAATTTTTCACCGGTGTAGCCAAGAAAACACTAAGAAAAAAAACTCCCCACAAATCTACAGCCAACACCAGTCATGATATAAACCATTTTAAACAGACAACCCAAATGGAGATACTCAATATTAGTCTCATATTACACTTCGGGAAGAGTGTCCTAAATTCAGAAAACAGCCTTTTAAAACAGTCTCATATATAAAGTCGTTGAATATAGCTGTATTGAAAGTAAAAAGGTAACTATAAAAAGGCTGTTAGTTGGGAATGTTGGTGACGACAATGCAATATCAATTTAAATGGTGTCTGTGACACAGATAGTAAAGAGTTCATTCACCATTGGAGCGAATAATTATTGAGAATATCCTAAAATTGTCTAAATACACACTCATTCTAAGAATACCTATGTTAAAATCACTAGTAGTTACAAACAGTTTTCGCTTATACGTACATAAGTTTATGTAAAAGATTAACAAATTGCAGAAGAAATATTTCTTAGACACCCATTGAGTAAATTACACCTACAATCTGAACTATAATATACCAAATAACCACTTTTCTAACATTCATTTTAACTAATTATCAATTCTGGAGGCAAGAATGTTTAAATTTTTCATTTATAATGTCTGCAATTTCATATGTTTCCCGAATCATCAGATAGTATGGCATTGTTGACTCTGGTTTATCTTTGGTTATTTCATCTTCTCGTTAATCATATTTCAATTCCACTGACTTCAAAATGTAGATTATATTTTATAATTTTAATAAAAGCAATATTTTCCAACCTTATAATCTATCAATTTATATATTTTGATGCTGGATTTACAGTCTAACTTTTAACTCAATTTGATTGGGTGTCCAAGCATCGTTGTCTCTAGTATTAATTACCCCTTTCAGATTAGGATCTCCTCGTTGTAGACCCAATGCAGGGTACTCAAAAGATAACAACTTAATTGTAAGAAAAGACTTGGATTGCTCACAGTAGGCCTAAGCTTTTCATGCTTTGGCTGCACCCATTTGGTGTACTGTCCATGTGAAGGGTAACTGGGACTTTAAGAAGTTAAACAAATATCAATTAAAGCCAAAAGCAAATTGATGAGTATGACCAATACTTTACTGTGTAATTTAGATTTTTACTGTGGCCTCTTTCCATAACGATTTTATGTAAAACAAAACATATATATTATTATTATTTTATTTTTTGTTTTACATAAAATCGTGATGGAAAATGTCCGCAATAATAATCTAAATAACATAAATCCACCATCACCAATAGTAAATTTCATGAAAGTCATTTGTTAATGACTTTCACTGTCTTAAAATTAAAATATTCTATAAATTACTTTCATGGATCTTTTTCATTATATATATACTACCACTTAATAAGCTATTTTATGTTAATTTTGTATCACCATGAACTATTAATACCCCCGTCGCAGCTGACCTGCGTACTCAGCGAATTTCCTAATCAATAATATAATAATAATAATAATATATGACAAGTTTGGTCAAAATCTGTCGATAAACATGAGAATTTTTGCCTATTCTCCATAAGATTAAAATGGGAAAGAGTGAGTAGGTTTGCTGCTGTGAGGAACACTGAAAGTAGTCATTTATACCATCAAATATTTTATTTTTAACATTTATACCAACTTTCATCAACATCTGTCCATAAATAAAGGAGTTTGCCTAATCTCCATATGATTAACATGGGAAAAGAGTATGCAGGTTTGCTGCCATGATAAACACATAAACTATAATTTTTTAGCACAAATGTATGGATCTCAACCACATGAAGCTAAATATCAAGTTTCATCCAAAAATATTAGATAATAAGTGAAAAATTAATTTTTTTAATCCTCCATAAGATTAACATTGGAGCCTCAAAAATACAACGTACTGTGTTTAGATTTTTTTATATCTCGGTAACCGTTGAAGATAGAGAAAAACTTTAATGAACTTAATTGTGTAGTTTTTTAAGCTGATTCCAATGGTGAAATATAAAATTAGAAATTTTTAGAAATTACATGTGAAAAACGCAAAATACCCCATTTTGGGGTACAAAACCCCCCCAAACTACCTGTTCCCATTGACCGATATGTCTGGTTTACGAACTCGTCCGAGCATTTGTAGGAATACACGTCTCTACCAAATTTGGTCTCGATCGGACCTTTTTTACGAGAGTTATCGTGTTCACAGACACATATATATATATATATATATATATATATACATATATATATATATATATAAAAATTTTAACGACTATTGTTTTTGGTCTCTGGGCACCTAAAGAAGAAAAAATAACATGGTCTCGGGCTTAACTCTTGCCATGAGACCTACGGTAATAGCTTCTTCCCTATGGGAAATTCGCTAAAAATAACAATCTGTAATCATTTAAAAGAAGAAATTACTAGTTAAAATGTTATACCTGAGGGTTCACTTTCTAAGATTTCGTATATCTGCCCGAGTGATGCCTGTCTGTTTGATGAATTTCATTAAAACGTTCACCACTGAATTCTGTTTAGAATTAAGGGTTTAGCATTCACCTACGACCATAAGTGTATCATGCATAACTTCTTTCTCTTATATTAAACAATTTTTTATATAACATTAAACCTTTTAAGTGTTTTCTTTTCACCTTTCACATTAACATTTTTACAGCTATGGGTATTTCTGAGATGAATTATTTGAAATGTCTCTTTTACCATTAGAATCAGCTAGAGAATACCCAATTTAGATTATTACACAGCATAAAATCAAGTCTGTGAGATTACAAAAAAATTGTGTAAGTAATCTTCAGAAAATTTTCTTTAATCAATAACTTATAGCTTGTTATTGTGATAAGTTATATTTTTACAGCCAAGACAAAACCGAATCGTTCTAAATAAAAAAATCATTCTAATAAGCAATCAAATTCTCTCTGCTTTGGAGCATAAAATTCTTTTTAACATTCATCCATCGATAATTTGATCTCTGTTTAGTATATTAAAACAGTATAAAGTAGCTTAAGTTATTAGATCAATAATGTAACACGGATTTCAGGCAGTGAATGCCTTCAAAGCGCATGATACTGCGCTATATTGGCTGGGCGGCCGACAAGCTCTTAGTGCAAACTCACTTCTAGAGCGGACGGTACTCAGCCCCTTACTCGATTTTGTGAAACCTCAGCGTAGTGAATTTCCGATATGTATAGGATTTTTATCATTACTCGTTATAGTGAAAACTAGGTTTTGTGAAACCCACCCATGTATTTATATACTCTTTCAGAAAAACATGCACAAAAAGAAAATAACACATACATCATAAGTTACGAAATAACATGTACATCCTATGTGTTGGAGTAAGAATAGCAAGTTTTTTTCCTAAAATTAATTTACCACTTTGTAAGTCAGCCCTTCTAAAACTATTTAAAAATCACTTAAGTTCCAAATATGAAAAATGTTCACAGTTTAGTTATGAATAAAAAAGGTCAGATATTTATATACTAAAAAAGTATGGTCAAAGAGATATGAGAAACAATCTAAAACTATGCACACACCTAATGGAACAAATCCACTGGTGTCACTGTCTGGAGCCCAAACTTTCAATAAAATTGTTTGAACACCAGAATCACTAACACTTTCCTCACTTTAATTAGGCCTATCTTCCAAGTCCAATAATGTTGGTTCATAGTCATCATCACTTCCTGACGAAATATCTCCAATTGAAACATCGTCAGGTATATCTAGTGCGGAAATATCAGTGTCTGGCTCCGAAATATCATCTAATAAATTATCATCATCTATTCAATTTTTAATATCATCCGGACATAAAAGATCACCCATTTTTGGTTAAAACTTTCACAGAGACAAAAAACAAAGTTGGTACCCGTTGTCACATAGCAACAGCGGCACTAGCTTATTGCAGCATTTGGTGTTTGGATATTTTAGCCAGTAAATTTTACTATAAAAAATCATAATAGGGATAAAAAAGTTGATATACAGGGTGTCTATAAAAGGACTCTGGGATTTTAAGGCAAAATATTTTAATAAAGTAAAAAACGTACATACCTGTTTTATACATGATTATAAAGCTTACATTTTAAAGATTTTTTAACAACTTAGTAAATGTTCAATGTGAGCTCCGTGAGTGGCACGGCACACGTCGAAGCGGTATTCTACCTCGTCCCATGTCCTAGCGAGCATGTCTGGGGGAACGTACGCCATGCAATTCACTAATCGTTCCCTGAGATGACAAACATTACAAATTTTCTCCGCATACACCCCAGAAGAAAAAGTCCAACGGAGTCATATCAAGGCTCTTTGGTGGCCATGGAATAGGTACTTGCTTCAAAACACTTCCTGCTTCTTTGAACGCACTTAACCACTGACAAATTGTTTTATCTGTAGGGGGGTCAACACCATAGCTACGTCGAAAGCTTCTTTGTACAGTAACAACAGAATTAGTTTCTATGAGCCAAATAACACATTAAGCCTTTTTTGAGGCATAGCCATAGCGCGGCAGTCCAGACTGACTGCCTGCCGCAGCCGCTACTTCATTTCAAGGTCAACGCTTCGCAGCACTGCAAACTGTTGAGAGAAACATTCCAATTGGTATGAGTATAACTCTATGAGCTGCTTGTTTCAAAGGAATTGATCAAATTTTGCTATCTTTTATAGTTTAAAAAATATTAATATTTAAACCCGGAGTTCTTTTATAGACACCCTGTATTTACATGTAGGACTAAGTGGGTAATTGATTGGTACAATTTATTTTGATTTTAATTCAACTGGTACAGCACTATAGCGTTAAAAAAATGACCTTCGTAAATTACAACACTATCACTTCACAAATGGTGATGACCGTCATAATTCACGGCGGTCATCAGTTTGAGGGTTAAAATATAGAACAAAGTATATCAATATCTTGGAAATTAATTTGAGAAGGAAAAAATATTCTATACATATTTACAGTGGAACTTGGTTATAACGTCATTGAAGGGACCACACAATTAATGACGCTATATCAGAGTGACGCTATAAAAGAGGTTACATAATGTTAATTTAAAACCGAGGAAAAATAGGGAAACACATTTTTTACATGAAATTAAGACATTTAATGAAGGTAATTTGAAATACACCGTAAGTTTATGTTTATGACTGACTGACTACTCTACTATATAAAAAATCGAATTTGAAAATATTGCAATGAAGTTCGGCTTGGTGAATTCAACTGTTGGTTCGATTTAAAAAAACAAGCCCGAACACACGTCTGCTATCTTACGTCCCTCCTCACATGCTCTTATAACTCACACCTTTTCTTCAGCAAAACCTTTCTCTTAACACTTGCCATTATTTTTCAATACTGTATTCGTAAATTAAAATAACGAAAAACAAACTGAAAAAGACATACACTGAACTAACGATATCTACACGAACTGTAGGTACGTACGAACGGCAACACAGTGCTTAGACGCGACGTGAGTCACTGACACTGACCTTGATGACGGCGACAGCGGATATAGCGTAGGGGGAGGGGGTTGGGGTGGTTAGCGGTAAGACAGCAATAAAATGCTGTTTCTAAAAATAGAATGTAGCTAAACAATAACCGCAGCCCTCACGTTGCACCACCGACTAAACTTTCTCTATTTAGCTATATGTTGCCTTCATCTCGGCCTGATTTTCTTGACGTTATATACGAGGTTTGAGAATTTACTGACGATATATCCGAGGTTTTTTCCTATGTAAATACATATAGTTTGGCGGGACCTAAAAATAAATGACGTTATATCTGAGTTGACGTTATGGCCGAGGCCGCAATAACCGAGTTGCACTGTAGTTGCCAGCTTTACCTCTGGAATCATGGCAGTTTGCTTTAGTGGATTTCAGTTCATGATTATTAATACCTCTGTGGCATTCAAACTTCTATATTTGTCAGTGTTATTTTGCAGCAAATTCAGGAACACAGATCAGTACTCTCAGTCACAATAGGATGGATAAAAAGCTATAGTAGATAAACTCTTGGCTAGTATAAAAAAAACTGCTTAGGACAGTTATAATTAGTTTTTTTTTGTAAGACGAAATATGAATAGAATTGCAACAACTTAATACCTGTCAAGATGAAGCACTCTTTTACCAATACGGCTTGCAGCTGCTGCCACAATTGACTCTGTCATGCCTGAAAAATAAAATATTTGTGTTCATTAGGTTCTATTGCTTATTTTTTATTTTTCCATAAATCATGTTTAAAGTCTCCATAAGGCATCCTCCTCACTGACATGATCTACTCAAGAAAAATATCTACACCTTGAAAAAGGTTTTAAATATATTCTATTATCAAGTTTGAAAGAGAATATATTGCTCATGAATATTATTTAATCATTACTTTGAACCTTGCAGTAATTCTGCAACGTTCACAGATCCTTCAATTAAAACATATGTAATATCTTTAGACAGACTCATAAAATAATAATCTATGTTGCTTAAATTGATAAGTGTAATTAAGTGTTTTCAATTAGCAATAATCGCACCTCAGTTAGACTTCATTGGTTACGATATTGCCACCAGCTCCATAACCGGAACATCTGTCATATCATGTAAATTTAGCCAATGACAGCAAGGCCAAAGTTATAAACATAATTTTGAAGAGTTCTCTGCTGGGCTGGAGGTGATCAAACTGAGGAGGGGAGGGACAGTGATAGGGTGGGGTGGCTGTGTGCGCCACAGTCCAACAATATGATGCCACTGACCTGCAAGAACAAAGTCTGTTTCAGGAACATCGTACAAGTTCCCCTATCTGACCCCGCTTTTCTGTCCATTCATTCACAATGTCTCCTATCAGTGATGAGCCAGCGCTCAGACAGTGTTAATCTTAATCGTTGTAGCAAATGGCTAACCCTTTGCAGAGTTTTAATTATGGTAATTATAATTGCGCGTGTTTGTATAGTGATAAAGTGACACTTATGCAAAACAGCAGTTAAAATTTGTCTGTTTCTGTTCTGTTAATTCTTAAGATTCATAGAGTTATATTTACTGATAACATTTATGAGATGGCGAATAATTGTGGAGTATGTGTGAGGAACGTGGGCCAAAAACAAAGCAAGATTACATGCAGGGATAAATTATTCCATGCGGGATGTGTTAATACGAGCAAATCTGACATTGACTGTATATCTTCTGAAAATATGCCATGGAGATGTCCCCGTGCTCAAAGGACAGGCGACAGAGCATGGGGTTTGACTCTAATGCTGATGCGGGTAAGCTAACTATAAAAGATCTTATAAAGAGGATAATATAACTGAAATTAAAAATACGCAGCGAAGTATGGTGAAGGATTTCAACACTTTTCATGATTCCCTTCAGGAACAACTAAAAGAAAATACTGAGGCCCTAAAGACAGCAAATGAAAAAAATAATCATTATTTCAAACTTATCCTAACTCAACCTTGTAGCGGACGATATGAAACTGAAAAAAGGGTCCAAGAGCTGGAAAACCAATATGATGACCTGGATCAATACTCCACAATAAATTCAATGGAAATTCATGGCATACCCCGCAGCCCAAATGAAGATGTGTTGAATGTAGTAAAAGAAGTCGGAAAGGCCCTTAACTTTGCTATTTCCAACAAGATGGTAGACGCATGTCATCGCTCAGGCCATGGTGAAAATGCATCTGCTCCGCCCATCATAATAGTTAAATTTTTAAGGCAAATGGATAAAGAAGAGATAATGAAACTACGGCGTGTGAAGAGGGACTTCTTGACCTGGCATCTTAGGACTAACCATGGACCAATCCATTTACATTTATGACTCACTCACCAGGAAGAGAACTCAGCTGTTTAAAGCGACTAGGAGTGCAAAAAGAGACGAACATTATTAATACATGTAGATGAGGAATGGAAAATGTTTTCTGCAAAAGGAAGATAGCGAGAAGGTAATACAAATAAATAGTGTTGATGATCTCACAACGATACAGCACTATAGCGTTAAAAAATGACCTAATTATTTAAAAAAAATTAAATTATTAAATTATTTTTAATTGGTTAGTTATTTTTTATTCAAATGTAAATACTAACATTACATATGAATGACATGTAATTGTAACGATAACAAATTTAGTACATTTAAAATAGTCACCAAAACATCTGCACTGTTCAATCTAATTTTTATAGTGTTTTGCTAGAATTAGCCTATAGTTTGAATGCTCACCAAAGCAGTACATAATGAGGTGGTCACTGACTTGACAACTGGTGCCTTCATTGCGGCACTCACAAGATTTACCTCACGCCATGGTATATGTTCGAATATTTATTCAGATAATGGGATTACCTTTGTCGGAGCTCGAGAAATTCTTCAAAATATCATAGTCTACCATTCAAAGCAATCAGGCCCAGGAGCCAATTTAAGAATTGGGTTGAGGCCAAGGCCGGTATGTTGAATTTTTATCAGTCTTTCGTCAGGCTTTTATATTTGGTTTCAAATTTGGATTTACATATGATTTTATGAAATCATCTGATTTAAAATTTTATTATTTTATCAGAATATATGAGTTTGTTGTCAACGTGAAATGGTAATCTTATTTAATTATCTGATTTTTAATTTAACTTTTGTTGGACTTAAAAATTACACAAACTCAAGGCTACACCAACAAGAATAATCAAGATCTTCACTACCAAATGATGAGTAACCCTGATGGTCCAATAGTCTTTGACATTTTCAAAAGAGAAAGAAAAATTCCTTGTGTTAAACTAGAACGATATGGAGAGGTGCCAACTAGAAACGATGTATTAGCAAAGATCAAAGAAGCCGAAGAAAATATGGGAGTAAAAAAAGGAAAATAAACTGTTAAAACAGGAAACAAGGTTACAAAAACATCTTTGGACTCAAGAAAACCGAAAAAAGGACTAATTACTTACATTGACTGAGGACAACGTATTACAATCTTTGTGTGCTGAATCTGTTACAGAAGAAAGTTTTTTTCATGACATTACACTAGAAAATGTGTAATACCTCCACATGGCATACGAAAACCAAAACCATCCTGTAAATTACTATTTGCTGCAAATAGCTCAAAAATTGCCATATACGGTACAAAACTTTTACAAATGACTTAGGACTCCACAGATATTTTTGTTGGTCCTTTATCATTGCCGACGTACAACAACCAATTATAGGAGCGGATTTCCAAAATCAGTATCCTCAGACATTCATCTTGTTGATCCAAATAACAAATATGCTCACATATTTCAGAAGTATCCAGATTTATTAAAAGAAATGCCTGGTCACAAACCACCAAACATTAATTTCTTCCAAAGGACCCTCCCCGTTAAAGGCAATACGCTTAGCCCCAGACAAACTTTCCCAAGCTAAGTTATAGTTTAAAAAATTATTGATTTAGGTATTTATAGACCTTAAAAAGTCTGTGGTCTAACCCACTGCACATGGTACTGAAGGATGGCTCCTTTCGCCCATGCTGTGACTACCGTGCTCTCAATCACAAAACTATTCCATATAGATACCCGATACCTAATATTCAAGACTTCAACTCACAGCTCGAAGGTAAGAATATATCTTCAAAAATAGATCTTGTTATAGCCTACCACCATTTTCCTGTTCATCCAGATGATGCACACAAAACAGCTGTTATCACACCATTTGGTTTGTTCGAGTTTGTTCTTTTCTTACTCTACTTGAACTTTGTTTGAGGATTTTTATCTCATTTTATTTATTGGGACTGACTATAACATACTCCAGACAGGAAGGGATTTCCTGAATATAGGCCTACTCCATAGCTTTGGATGTTATTGTAGTATTTTGGAGCCTACCATGGGCAAAGACTCCCGTGACTCATTTCTAACAAATTTTGACTCTTTGAATTATGATGGTGAGGTCAGTAGGAATAAAATTGCAGGCCACTCTTTGCAGCTAAATTGCAGTGTGGTGGATAAGGATAGATAAAACAAAATCTGTAACTATCAGATTATTAGATGAGAATTGTTTATAATTTCTTTGTGAAGACATTGCATGTATCATCGTGGTTTAATAATATTTATGGACTCCCAACAAACACTGTGTTTTAAGAATTTTTAGGGTAAATTTGACGTTCATTTTCTGGTGAAAAGAAAGACTGTTGTCATACATGGCCATCCTAGTGGTTTCAAAATTAAGATAAATAATTTGGGTAAATATTCCGATTATAGTATCCTACAAATCTATATGAAATCGATCTTAGACTTACTTTTTACACTTTCTAATAACCTTTAAACAATGTTCCTGTCCGCGGAAGAACCCAATTTCGACGTTTTGTACGATTTTAGGCTGTATTATGACCCTCTCAAACCATACCGTCTAGCTAGGGGATCGGCGTGAATCGGGGTTCTGGGCGGGAAAACAAATCACTCAAATACACTTATTTCACTCTCTAATAACATAATTAAAATAAAAACACCAAGGAACACAGTTTTCTAAAGTTTTCTGGCCAAAATAAGGCACCCTTCAAACACCAGTCAACCTTGTTGTCTACAACAATCGACGTTCTGAGCTGGGAGAAACGAGAAATATTTGGGAATCGGGGATATTTTAGGGAATTTGGGATAATTTTAACGGGAGATTCTCGTGATTTACAATTTTGAACTGGAAAAGCTTGTTTGATTGTAGATTTAAGGTGTAAGGTTTATTTTATGTTAAAGACTTGTTATTTACTTTAAATTCATTTAACTTAATTTCATCAAACTGAATTAAAAATTAATTAGTTGGGAATGTACTCAAACATATTGCCGACATACAGCGCTCTGCGGAGTTACGTTAGGGTTTTTATTGATAGTATAAAATAAATTTAACGACATGAAAATATCAATAAAAAACCTAACTTAACTCCGCAGAGCGCTGTATGTCGGCAATATCTCGGATATTACGAAAAAACGCTACGTGTATTAGTCGCTGACATACATCGCTCTGCGGAGTTAGGTTAGGTTTTTTATTGATAGTATAAAATATATTTAACGACATGAAAATATCAATAAAAAACCTAACTTAACTCTGCAGAGCGCTGTATGTCGGCAATATCTCGGATATTACGATAAAACGCTACGTGTATTAGTCGCCGACATAGCCTACAGCGCTCTGCGGAGTTAAGTTAGGTTTTTTATTGATAGTATAAAATATATTTAACGACATACAAATATCAATAAAAAACCTATCTTAACTGCACAGAGGACTATGTCGGCAATTTCACCTATATTGTCATGTGATATATACGTATAACTACAATAAAATCATGTCAAAATATTATAAAAATCATAATTTAATAATAAGAATATAATAATAGTAATCATTATGTATATATATATATATATATATATATATATATTATGAATATTGCATAGTGAAGTGACATTATGAGGATTGGTGCTCTGTGGAATAATGTTTCATTATTACACTCCTCAGTCCTCACCTAGTCAGCTGTTACCAACGTTGTTAAACCTCTGCTAAAATAAGCCTATTAAAACCCGGATTCTACTAAAATATCCCATTTCTCTGTAGCTAAAACCCATAATCGAAGACAAAAAAATCCCTGATTCTTCAATATTTCCCATTTCACCGAACCAGTAGACAGATGCCTGCCGACCTCACTGTTGACTGGACGTTATAGAGTGTCGTATTTCGGTCCAAAAAAACCTGTGTTCCTTGGTGTTTTTATTGTTAATTATGTTATTAGAGAGTGAAATTAGTGTATTTTAGAGATTTGTTTTCCCTACAAAACCCCGATTCACGCCGATCCCCTAGCTAGACGGTATGGTTTGAGAGGGCCATAATACAGCCTAAAATCGTACGAAACGTCGAAATTGGGTTCTTCCACGGACAGGAACATTGTTAAAAGTTTAATAGAAAGTGTAAAAAGTGAGTCTAAGATCGATTTCATATAGATTGATAGGATACTGTAATCGGAACATTTACCATAATTGGTATAGTGATAAACTTGCAGATATGAAAAGGAACTTACTAAAGCGCACGAGTTAGCAATAAGTATGTCTTGCGTTATTCATTTTCTACCGGACCTACGTAAACACTATTGGCACAGCTTAACGAGGCGAAACAGGCGGCAGCGGCTAATAAATATCCAAGTGCCCAAACCTAGGAGTAAATATAATATTTAAATTGTGCAGAATTTGATAGTAGTTCATCCTATGATCAACCATATGAGACTTCTATTTTAGTCACTCATAGGCTAAACCATTACCTGTGCCGATAACGATAACATCATATTCACTGGGCAAATCATCCATGGTGACCGTTGTACTGAATACGTTTTTCTCTTTATTCAGATTAAAATACAGCGCATAACAAAACAGAACTTAAGTCTATTGTAGAAAGCTATTTGGAAATTGGAATTAGTCACAGTCAATACTCTTTTAGGCAGTAACTCTCTAGCGTTCCAGTCTCTTCACCGTCTTTTGTCTTCTTCTTCTTCTATTTCTTCTTTTCATATGTTTTCTGCTGAAATGTCAAACGTAATAACTAACGTAAACTACAATAGAGTAAAGGTATCGTATCAACAATAACAAACCGATATATATATTAGTGAAGCCATATATAAACTAGTAATGCCATTGACTAACTTAGGTTAGTCCATGGTTTACGCTTAAATATTCGCGTGAAGGAATGCACATATTCAGAAACCCTTCACCATGCTCAGTAAGTTATTATTAGCTAACCAAAACAATAAAAAGGCAAGGGACAGAGCAATTTTGAACACGGGCCAGCAGCAATCGCGCACCATCCATTAGCACGTGTACTAAACCAACTAAACGTGACTACTCGAGCGAATTTGGCCGTAACCACGTAACGAATTTAGTTTAATTATACGACAATCGGTTCTGCTATAGTCACATGGTTACAACCATTACGGCTGCATGATATTTATCTTCCATTCAAAACACCTCATTGAACTGTGTGGTGTAAAACTGAACGACCCTTGTTACAATTCTGAATTTTTAACACATATAATCGCGATAATGTGTTATATAAATTGTAAATATAAGCCATGTTCGCCATTTACGATTCTCCGACATCAGGGCAAATTAAAGTTAGCTTTTAGAACTTAAGCAAGCTTCGTATTTTTTACAATACAGTATAAATTAGGGCGAATAATGCAGCGTTTTGGAATTTGATCAAATATTAAAGAACAGAATAAATATGGTAGTTTGGATTGAGCTATGTATTGGAGCCATGTATCAAACACATTTACCGAATATTTTAATTCTGTATACTCTCAGGACCTCGAGTCCGAGTCCTCACCTCGATCCTCCAAATTCAACATTTGCCATTGAATGCGTAGTGTATCCGAACATTCGTGCCTTTTAGTCTATTAACCAACGTAAATACACATAAAACAGAATATGGCGAGGTTTATTGTTATCTTTCACTGTAAACGCATTGATTCTCTAAATAAGCAGTTGCAGTTGACCTTTATTTTTTATTTAAGTTTAAGGTATTATACATTTTTTTAAGAATACGAGGAATAAAAAAATAAATGAGCTAAGTCCAATTTTTTGTTGGCAACAGCCGTTGCTATGTTTACTAGTAAATTGCTGTCCCTTATTTAATGCAGTATCTAATGATCTGTTCGTCTTGGAATGAAAGAGCTATTGTGCATGTTAAATTTTCGTGGCTAAACTCATGTGGCGGGAATGAAGGGGTCAATATCCATGAGTTCTGGGAAAGAACAATCATAACAATATATGTATGTAATTTAAAAAAATCAGGCAATAAGTAAGTCAGTTGACTGTTAGAAATGTTACCTGTTTCTACGCACACCCAAGACAATCACACCCACCAATCACACCCAGACAATCACTTAAAAATGAAATAGTTTTTACACGACGTCTAAGTGTCTAAAATTGTCTAATGAATGATTTACTTTGATGATGATTTTTATTTACCATGGTTTTATTGTTATATAGATACGTGTTTAATGTACAGGAACATAACAATTTTAAAAGAGAAACTCAACGATCTCCAAAACTTAAAAAATTTTCACGTAAAATATTTTTGTTTTGGGAATAAAAGTTCAGGGTCTGTAACCCACCAATTATCTGTACTAAGTATAGTTTTAAATTAATAAAATTCATTTTAAAGATTTTCCAACTACCATTACTATACCTCTCTAGCTGCCCATCATTTCACTCTGGAATGCCTCCTCATTTTTTGCCATTTTTCAGGTTTTGTTTTTTTTAACCGCAAGCCTATTGGCACCAATGACTTGACAGTTTGCCTTCGCCGCCGTGGTTAAGTGACTGTATGTGACTGTGACTGTCGGTATTGCCAATGCCACTAAACCAAACGTAAATCAAATTTAAGGGAACAGTAACGATATGTAATAAAGCACAATTAACTTGAAATATTTCTTCTTACAAATTATTATTTATATTAATTCAGTATATCAATCTACCGTGTTTTTGTCGTTGGCAGAGTCTAATTTTTAATTATGTCTTTAATATTACCTGAACTTCCTTATTTATTCATATCTCTCTGTTATGGCAAGTACAGAGAACAAGCCCAATTACAATTTGACATTGCATAGTAAACATATGACTATACTTATGTTGATTCCCCACCCATGTGTACAAAAATATTTAAATAAATAGCCAACTATATTATAAATAAATGTAAGATCTAACCCATCCCAGTAGACCTACACTTACTCTGCCCACCCAACAATTCTCAATTCAACAATTCAATCTATTTGATTGTAAAGTAATGCTAAGTAATAAAGCTGGGTATTTATTTACTTTCTTTGTATTGATTTGTTTAGGATTTCAGGTTTACATTTTATTATGGCGATTTTCTTCTTTAACCCTCCAAGTGCTATGACTATTTAAATTTTGTTATTTTTATGCAAATCTTCATAAAATACCAAGCATACACAAAAAACACAAAACATGCCCCCCCCTTATAACCACTAACCATAAAAGCAAAATAGGTGTCCACTGCAATCCCAATTAAGCCTACAAATGCCGTCAACTTCCACCTAAGCCGGTCACCGTTTATTTAAGGTGGGCCCTCCACGCCACTATACCACACATTTGCAAGCCAAATTGGGATTGCTCATGGTCGGGATTCGAACCCTCGTCCCTCCGAATGGCTTCAACTGTTGTACTCGTCAATACAGCAGTCTAACCACTACACTACAAAGGACCACCGTCTGAGAAAGCACTTATTTTGCTATAAAAGCATACCCTAGCGGCAAAGTAACGAACTCAAGCGTCAGAATAGGGAACTACAGAGTAGTTGCACGTATTAGCTCGCAGATGGCAGCACCGTGACAGTAATTTTTGACTTCTATAGCGCTATACAATTGCACCTCGCTGACATCTCACAGTGAGATGTTAGCACCTGGAGGGTTAAACTGAGTCTACAACCCGTACAAAGGACGGGTTTACTGCTATAGTAGTATTAAAAAACGAAACTGTTAACTTATACCCCCATTTCCTGAAAAGCAATAATGTTTACAAACATTGCAACGAAGACGCGGCAGCTGTCAGCATCCAACAACACAAGCGAAATAGACGATAGATAGATAGATATAGATAGAAATAGATATACTTCACGGACGTCTTCCATGGTATTCCTACTCCGTCTATTTATTTATTTACTTTCTTTGTATTGATTTGTTTAGGATTTCAGGTTTACATTTTATTATGGCGATCTTTCTTCTTTAACCCTCCAAGTGCTATGACTATTTAAATTTTGTTATTTTTATGCAAATCTTCATAAAATACCAAGCATACACAAAAAAACACAAAACATGCCCCCCCCCTTATAACCACTAACCATAAAAGCAAAATAGGTGTCCACTGCAATCCCAATTAAGCCTACAAATGCCGTCAACTTCCACCTAAGCCGGTCACCGTTTATTTAAGGTGGGCCCTCCACGCCATACCACACATTTGCAAGCCAAATTGGGATTGCTCATGGTCGGGATTCGAACCCTCGTCCCTCCGAATGGCTTCAACTGTTGTACTCGTCAATACAGCAGTCTAACCACTACACTACAAAGGACCACCGTCTGAGAAAGCACTTATTTTGCTATAAAAGCATACCCTAGCGGCAAAGTAACGAACTCAAGCGTCAGAATAGGGAACTACAGAGTAGTTGCACGTATTAGCTCGCAGATGGCAGCACCGTGACAGTAATTTTTTACTTCTATAGCGCTATACAATTGCACCTCGCTGACATCTGACAGTGAGATGTTAGCACCTGGAGGGTTAAACTGAGTCTACAACCCGTACAAAGGACGGGTTTACTGCTATAGTAGTATTAAAAAACGAAACTGTTAACTTATACCCCCATTTCCTGAAAAGCAATAATGTTTACAAACATTGCAACGAAGACGCGGCAGCTGTCAGCATCCAACAACACAAGCGAAATAGACGATAGATAGATAGATATAGATAGAAATAGATATACTTCACGGACGTCTTCCATGGTATTCCTACTCCGTCTAGCTGGATCTCGGATGAAACTGCTCTCGACATTTATCGCCTCGTCCTGATACAAATGCCATTACTTTTATCCGCGTTGACTTGGATGCGCCACTGGCGAAGCCATGATGACAAGGGCGTCCATCTGTGCCTGCATCATCATTGCAGCTTATGTGGTGCAGCAGCGCGTCATCAGCGTAAAGGGACAATGTTACTCTTGGAAAAGTCGGCATGTCACTAGTGTAAACAAGGTAGAGGACCGGACCCAGGACACTGCCCTGGGGTACCCCAGCCTCCACCTGACGTGTCATAGATAGCGCCCTCTTGACGCATATCTGGAATTGGCGACCCTCTATGTAAGACTTGAGGAGCTGAACTGTCTTTAACGTTCAAAAATGTTTTATGCGAAATAAATCAGTAGAAACACAATGCTTTGAATGTCTAACTAGTCTTGATTAAGAATACAGACAAATTGCTTGTACTTATCTGGCAAATGAGTTTGATAAAGTTTATCATCATATTCTCTAGATTTAACTGAGATTTTTTAGTTTTTCTGTAGTTTAATAACTTGCTGTACTGTAGTACTCACTGACGTTTGAATTTTCAACAAAAACAAATTAAATTGTTTGAGGCTTATTTAGATAATGGAACTTTTTGTTTCATAACAGTTGGCTTTGGTAAAGTCTACTGATCAGACAGGTTGAAACACACCTGTCTGATCAGTAGACTTTACCAAGGGCCAAACCTGTTTGGACATTGTCTCTTTAATGTAATGATTATTGACCTTGTATATGAAAAAATTCTAAAAACTTATATTTGGCGATGACTTAAAATATTAAAATTAATACGCTGCACTGAAGTAGCGAAAGTATTATAAACTAATTTGGAGTGAATTGCTGGGTGGGCAGAGTAAGTAGGTCTACTGGGATGGGGTGGATCTTACATTTATTTATATACTTGGTTATTTATTTAGATATTTTTGTACACATGGGTGAGGAATCAACATAAGTATAGCCATATTTTTACTATGCAATGTCAAATTGTAATTGGCCTTGTTCTCTATACTTGCCATAACAGTATATAAGTATATGAGTAAATAAGGAAATTCAGGTAATACAGTATTAAAGACATAATTAAAAATTAGACTCTGCCAACGACAAAAACACGGTAGATTGATTTTCTGAATTAATATAAATAATTTGTAAGAAGAAATATTTCAAGTTATAATGCATATAATTGCATGCATTATGATGTAATGCATTATATTGTTATAATGCATTATTACATATCGTTACTGTTCCCTTAAATTTGATTTACGTTTGGTTTAGTGGCATTGGTAATGCCGACAGTCACAGTCACATGCAGTCACTTTACCACGGCGGCGTAGGCGTAGGCAAACTGTCAAGTCATTGGTGCCAATAGGCTTTCGGTTAAAAACAGGTTGTTTCGGAGTGAGGAGGACCTATTGAAGAGTGGGGAAAAACGATGACGTATACATCAATAAGTCGTACTTTCGATTCAGTAGTGCTAGAGCAAATAAAGGGAAATTTTAATAATTATATCGATTTTACTATCAACCGTTAACTTTGGGATACATTGAATATCTTGTGAGTTGTAGACAGTAGCTTCTAGCTAATCATTAAGTAGCCTTTGCTTTCACAGCTTCTCCCACTCTTGCTTCAAAAGCAGCTCCTCACTCGGTAAAAGCCTGGCTTTAGCTGCTAGTGTACCAATGGTGCTACGCCACGTCCCTACGACCCTACGTCACAGTGAGTCAAGGCACGCACATCCCATTTCCCAATATATTTCTGTCGTCCTCAATGACCTCTAGTTACATTTTGTTTAGTTTTTCAACGCTTTAATGTTAATAAGTGAGACCAAATTCCAAACTTTTACATTTCTCTTTTGTTCCTAACTTCATGAAACAAATTAAACTGGTAAAGATTATTTTATGGAAACGAACTTCACTTTTGTCTTTGTCTCTTTATTTCCAGTTTCAGTTGTGTGAGGTAGATCGATCAAGGTTTGGGTAATGTCAGAGTAAGTATTGATTCTGTGCAAGTTTAAGGTGAGAGACTAATTTTAGTTATTGATGTAAGCTTTGAACAATTCTCAAGGTAATGAAATTTCCTGCAGAATAAATAATGCTTTTTAATTACATTATAATGTTGGGAACAGGTCCTAAGTTGTGCCACTGCAAACCATTAATTTCATTTTAAACATGTACTGTAACCTTCTGGACATATTTTATTTGGAAGTGTGATGTTAAAATAAGAATTAATGGAATGAGGCAAAGAATTGGTTAACTGCCTGAGTGATTAAATTGCCTGCCTTTAATGAAGGTTGTGGGATCAAATTCAGCAAGGGTTGAATCAGGATCCAGTAGCCAATCATTGGTATATTATTTAATGACGCAATCATTGGTCTTTTAATTAATAACTAGCGTACCTGGCGCACGAAATCGTGCGCTGTCAAGGAGGCAATCTGTCCACCAATAACTATGTTTAGAAACTAAGTTTAGATTTTCCCAACACATTTTCATTTTGGTTATGTTTTGGTTTTATGCAAATAAAAACTGGTGTTTTATTGCCAGCTGTACGATGATGTCTTCATTAAACGAAAAAAGAAAGAACCATGTTTAACTGTCAGATTTAATTTGTTTATTTAACCACTTCCTTAAATAAACAGCTGATTTCTCGATCGTCGGTGTTTACCTCCATATTAAGTTTATGGAGAAAATCGCGACTTTGACCCCATTATTTTCCACGACCACGGTGAATTTTCAAAATTTTTTATATTGATGGCAAAACTACATGCTAAGACCTTCATAACGACACCTTGGACATGGTGATTGGTAGCACCACCGCTCCAAAACAATTGTCACAAAAATAGGCCTAGTGTATTAAATATATAAGATGATTCCTAACATCAGGTTGATGTGATGGTAACAAGACAGGGATACGGACCGGTCTCTATCTAACCATTAAATATGCCAAAAGGCCAAACAAAAGCCTGCTCACACTTGCATTAGGCATAATTCAACTTTGAGCAATTGAACACTAGTTAAAGTGTCATTACAGCTGCCCCAGTACATAACAAAATTCAGTCAAATTAAACAGAAAGACAGGAATTGATGGGTAGCTCAGAGGTAATGTGCTCACCACTTATAATCTGAGGGATGCTGATTCAACTGAGGCCTAAGTTGTCATTTTTAACTATGATAACATTCATTTCCATACCAAAAGGTTAACCTAAGGTATTTTAAATATCTGGGTTTGTACCTTTGCATACTAAACATTTAAAAATTCCACTGATGTTAATAATAATCTGAGGGTTTTTCCTGGTAGGCCTAGAATAATTCTTTCACAGTATGAAATAAAAAAATCATAAATAATAAAAATAGATTTTTTAAACATTTAACCCTAGAACTGACGGGCTGGGTCTGTGAGACCCAGGCGTGTTTGTTATTGTTCTAATTCAAGGTCATTGGTCTAGAAAACGCCGAGGTTCTGTGTAGCTTCCTAAAATACTCCAGAGAAAGCAATAGTGTAGTGGGTTTTTCCACTGCAACTCTCGGTTTGTAGTTATCAACTGGTTTTGGTGGAGGTGGGTCTGTCAGACCCAGCCCGTCCGTTTACGTAACTTTATTCGACCGAGACAAGTTTATGTTTTTCGAATATTTTTAATTTATATTTTATAAAAATTACTATTTTCAACAGTTTTACATAGTAAAGTGATTTTTAAAGAAATATTGATAGCCGAAAACGGCCAAGTAACAATGAAATTGACCGAATTGTGTTCGAGGTTCTATTGAAAAGTGAAGTTGGTGATTTCGACCATGATCCTGACTTTATTTTGGAATGTGATTAGCAATATTGAAGAAGGGATCAACGATGAACCTGAAAATAATTTAGGCACACTTGCTTTGAGTTAACAAAGTGTAAAATATGATTTTGAGATGTTGTGTAACGACCATTGTAACAAATATTTTTTAAAGAAATTCAAGCCCTTAAAAACGTATTATTTGAATTGATAACTACTTATTTTTACACAAACAGAATTTCATTTTCTACAATATTCTTGAATTTAACACCTAAATTATAGCATTTTTAAATTTTTACTTATTAGTTTTAGGAAAATATTTAATTTTCTTTAAATTCATACAAGAATTTTATATTATTTTTATTTGTGTATGTATATTTTTATATTTAATCAACACTTTTATTTTACAATGTATTATATATGAAGCTTTGATTTAAAAAAATTGTTTGTGTAAATCAATTGAATTTAGAGTTTTTTTGAGATTTTTTAGTTTTGGGTCTGTCAGACCCAGCCCGTCCAACTATGTAACTTTTTTCGCCCGTCCACTCTAGGGTTAAAAATAAGATACTCAACTCCTGTGCCTAACATTTGACGTTCCCATTTTTTGCCAAACATTGTAATTATACTGTATAATAGTTTTTAAGCTATTCTGTTTTGTTTTAGGTTCCTGTTGAAGGGATTTCATTTCAGATTACTATGACCTGCACCTCAGTGTATTTGTGGTAAAATCTGTGGTATTTTGAGTGACATAAGAAAAAAAATTGTTGTTCAGAATAGTTTAAAACTGATGGTTAAGCCGATAGACGGATAGCAGAAATATCGTTATAAAACTTTAAAGTAATAAGTTTCTAAAAGATTTGAAGAAAATCTTGTGATATTTATAATTTTGGCAATTTACAGTTTATAATTGTTTTATCAATTGCTTGCGTTTTTCGGGAAAAAGGGCTGGCAATTTTAGCAGATCCACCGTACCTAGGGCTCGCAATTTTAGCGCATCTCGGATCGAGACACTCTGCATTCAAAGAGTTAAACTGCACAGACTACAATAATACAGAACAATGTTGAATTTAACGAATTTATACTCTAAAGACGCTGACACTCTCCTTTAAATAGGATGGATGTGACGGCTGGAAATATGATTATTAAACAATGCCTTTGATGTAATTTTTTAGTGTATATACCATAGGGAAGAAGCTATTACCGTAGGTGGCTTACCATGTATATATAGTTATTAGTAAATAAAAAGAACTTGAGCACCTTTTAAACATTTAATTTTTTACATTAACATCAGTCATGTGATGTTTTTAAAAATATCACATGACTGATGTTTGTTTATTTGTATAAATTTAAATTATAAGTACGCTGTGAAAATTAACTAAATGTCGAAACATGTGTCGTGAAACAAGTAAAAAATAGAATGTTTAAAGTCTATTTTGTGTTAAAATGCTCTGATCCAGAACAAATTTGGTAGAGACGTGTATTCCTTCATTTGCTCAGACGAGTTCGTAATCCAGACATATCGGTCAATCGGAACAGGTCGTTTGGAGAGAGGATGTACTAAAAAATTAGGTTTTTTAATTTTTCATATGAAATTCAAAAAATTTTATCTTTCACCATAAGAATTGGCTTAAAAATCTACACAATTTAGTTCCTGTAAGTTTTTCTCTATGTCCAACGGTTACCGAGATATTAAAAAATCTAAACACAGTATGTCGTATTTTGGGGCTCCAATGTTTATATTATGGAGGAATAAGAAAAATTAATATTTCACTTATCAATCAATATTTTTGGATTAAACTTGGTATTTAACTTCATGTGGTTGAGATTCATTCATGTATGCTTAAAAACCATAGTTTATGTGTTTATTATGGCAGCTAAACTGAATACTCTTTTCCCATGTTAATCATATGGAGAATAGGCAAACTCCTTTATTTATTGACAGATGTTTATGAAACTTGGTATAAATGATCAAAGTAAAAATAATTTATTCTAAAAATGCCTTCTTTCAATGTTCCTCACAGCAGCAAACCTGCATACTCTTTCCTATGTTAATCTTATGGAGATTGGGAAATAACTCTCATATTTATTGCCAGATACTGATAAAACTTGTCATGTAGCCTATATTATTTGTATTATTGATTGGGGAATTCGCTGAGTACGCAGGTTTGCTGCAACAAGGTCTTTATTTTTTGTCATTTTCCTCTATAATTGTGTATTTTACAAGTTGTACTAACGCTGACACTCCCCTGTAAACAGGGTGGATGTGGCGGTTGGTAATAAATTTTCTTACATTTTCTACTATATTCTTGGATATTAACTTTGGATTCTAGTTCTATTAATTTTTCAGTCCTCTTATCTATAATGGTATATTTAACAAGCCATTTTGATGCTGACACTCACCTAAATAAACGGTACCAGTGGACTGACACATATTTTCTCGCTTAAGTAAATTTAAAAAGACAATCTGTAATAAAACTATCATGTTCTACAAAGCTATTCTAAATATCATTTAATAATTTATTGTTCAAATTGTATGGGGGAAACCCCCCCCCCCCCCCGGCAATACCAAGCTTTTTTGAGCTGGTTTTGTTCGGTGATTTGACCTTACACTTCATACCAAGTTTCATGGAAAAGGGTTGGAAAGTAAGGAAAAAATTGATTTCTTTATATTCTCCATAAGAATAACATTGGGCGCTTTCAGACAACGTACTGCGTTTATCGTGGACAGTAAATTTAACTTTTCTCTGGAACCGTTAGTCGCAGACAAATAATTCAAAATACAAATTTGTTTAGTTTTTTAAGCTGGTTTCAATGGTACCAGTCAAGTTATACTTTACTTTTATTCTTTTCGCTGAAAATTTAAAAATTTGATTTTTTTGTCATTTAAAGGCCCATAACTTTTGAACCGTCATTTTTACAGACATGCGGGTGGTGTCAAATTATTTAGTACTCTGTGCACTATAAACCATAAAATTATAATCAAAATCGTTAGAGCCGTTTTTGCAAAATTTGGATTTTTCACGTTTTTAGGGGTGAACTACCCTTATAAATCAAAAATCCAAAGAAATAAAAAAAACGCCTGGAGATACTGTAAATATATACATACATGCCAAATTTCATCTAAATCGGACCAACAGGGTAGGCTGTGGCACTGTACACATCCAGACACACACACACATACACAGACGGACAGACCACCTCCAAACCCACTTTTTTGGATTCAGGGGACCCCAAAACGAATATATCCACCCTAAACTCAAATTCGAAAATTTTGACGAAAACAATACTTTCTCCATATATGTACTACGTATAAGGGGAGAAAGTAAAAATAGGTAGATGTGATAGCTGGTAATATAATGGGTTTTGGCTAAAAAGTGCTTAAGGCATGAAATTTTACTCTTCCTCTTTTTGGCTGAGTCTCACTTCTGACATCCCATCTTACCTATAATTAATTTGTGTATTTCGCAAAATACTAAACTCTCCTGAAGTAGGGTGGATGTGATAGCTGGTAAAAAAACGAAAGATAACATATTTTATGGTTTTATTAAAACATTTTCATATTTTTAATAAAATATCAAACATAAATAAAGATAACAATTAACATTTTTATTATACAAAGCCTAGAGTTAGAATATTCTTTTGGCTGCTGCGTCTCAATAACTGTAAAAGATTTTTAAGGCCTTAAATATAAAAAATTGTTTTTATGTACAAATTTTGACACCCCCTCTCCCCTATCCTTACGCATTTTACAAGTTGTACCTGAAACCTCTGTAAATGTATGAATGTAACTTGTTGTAAAATATATTTATGTTTCTACTAAACTAAGCTTATGCACAAAAATGTTAAATTTTTTTGAATATATTCCCTAAAGACGCTGGACACTGACCTTTAAATAGGATGTGTGTGACGGCTGGAAATACCATGGTTTAATGATTTTGCTAAATAAGGCCTTGAATGTAATTTTTGTTAAATTGTACATAGCCTAAAATCTTCTGTTCTCCCATACTCATGTCTATCACAACTTAAGCTCATGCTGACACTCCCCTTTGAATAGGATGGATGTGACGGCTGGAAATATGATTGTTAAGCTTTTACTGAACAAGGCCATTGACGTAATTTTTTTTAATAAGATGAAGAAAACCAAAAACCCCTTTTCCTTAGGTATTTTAAGAGCTATACTGATATTGACGCTCTCCTTGAAATGAAGTGGATGTATAATGCCTTGTAGTAAAATATGTTTAATTTTTCTACTGATCAACTCTCATTGATATAAATTTTAAATTTAACACTTCCGACATCCCATCCTACCTATTATTAATTAATTGTGAATTTCACAAAATAAAAACACTCCTGAAGTAGGGTGGATGTGATGGCTGGTAGAAAAAACAAAAGAAAACATTTTTTGTGTGTTTATTAAAACATATTATTTTTAATAAAATATTAAAAATAAAGAAAGATAACAATTACCATACAAAGCCTAGAGTTAAAATATTCTTTTGGCTGCTATGTCTCAAAAACTGTTAAAGCTTTTTAAAGCCTTAGATATAAAAAATTGTTTTTATGTACAAATTTTGACACCCCATCCTACATTTTACAAGTTGTACCTGAAACCTCTGTAAATGTATGAATGTAACTTGTTGTAATATATTTATGTTTCTACTAAACTAAGCTTATGCACAAAAATGTTAAATTTTTTTGAATATATTCCCTAAAGACGCTGGACACTCACCTTTAATGATTTTGCTAAATAAGGCCTTGAATGTTATTTTTGTTAAATTGTACATAACCTAATATCTTCTGTTCCCCCATACTCATGTATATCACAACTTAAACTGATGCTGACACTCCCCTTTCAATAGGATGGATGTGATGGCTGGAAATATGATTGTTAAGCTGTTACTGAACAAGGCCATTGACGTAATTTTTTTTAATAAGATGAAGAAAACCAAAAAACCCCTTTTCCTTAGATATTTTAAGAGATATACTGATACTGATGCTCTCCTTGAAATGAGGTGGATGTATAATGCCTTGTAGTAAAATATGTTTAATTTTTCTACTGATCAACTCTCATTGATATAAATTTTAAATTTAACACTTCTGACATCCCATCGTACCTATTATTAATTCATTGTGAATTTCACAAAATAAAAACACTCCTGAATTAGGGTGGATGTGATGGCTGGTAGAAAAACAAAAGAAAACATTTGTGTCTTTATTAAAACATATTATTTTATAAAATATTTAAAAATAAAGAAAGATAACAATTACCATACAAAGCCTAGAGTTAAAATATTCTTTGGCTGCTATGTCTCAAAAACTGAAGCTTTTTAAAGCCTTAGATATAAAAAATTGTTTTTATGTCAAATTTTGACACTCCTCTTATCCTTACGCATTTTACAGTGTACCTGAAATCCTCTGTAATGATTTATGAATGTAACTTGTTGTAAAATATTTTTGTTTCTACTAAACTAGTTATGCAAAAAAATGTTAAATTTTTTGAATTTATTCCAACTAAAGATGCTGACACTCCCCTAAATAGGATGTATGTGATGGCTGGAAATACCATGGTTTAATGATTTTGCTAAATAAGGCCTTGAATGTAATTTTTGTTAAATTGTACATAGCCTAAAATCTTCTGTTCTCCCATACTCATGTATATCACAACTTAAACTGATGCTGACACTCCCCTTTGAATAGGATGGATGTGATGGCTGGAAATAACATGGTTTAATGATTTTGCTAAATAAGTACTTGAATGAAATTTTTGTTCAATTGTACATAGCCTAAAATCTTCTGTTCTCCCATACTCATGTATATCACAACTTAAACTGATGCTGACACTCCCCTTTCAATAGGATGGATGTGACGGCTGGAAATATGATTGTTAAGCTGTTACTGAACAAGGCCATTGACGTAATTTTTTTTAATAAGATGAAGAAAACCAAAAAACCCCTTTTCCTTAGATATTTTAAGAGATATACTGACACTGATGCTCTCCTTGAAATGAGGTGGATGTATAATGCCTTGTAGTAAAATATGTTTAATTTTTCTACTGATCAACTCTCATTGATATAAATTTTAAATTTAACACTTCTGACATCCCATCGTACCTATTATTAATTAATTGTGAATTTCACAAAATAAAAACACTCCTGAAGTAGGGTGGATGTGATGGCTGGTAGAAAAAACAAAAGAAAACATTTTTTGTGTCTTTATTAAAACATATTATTTTTAATAAAATATTAAAAATAAAGAAAGATAACAATTACCATACAAAGCCTAGAGTTAAAATATTCTTTTGGCTGCTATGTCTCAAAAACTGTTAAAGCTTTTTAAAGCCTTAGATATAAAAAATTGTTTTTATGTACAAATTTTGACACCCCCTCTCCCCTATCCTTACGCATTTTACAAGTTGTACCTGAAACCTCTGTAAATGTATGAATGTAACTTGTTGTAAAATATATTTATGTTTCTACTAAACTAAGCTTATGCACAAAAATGTTAAATTTTTTTGAATATATTCCCTAAAGACGCTGGACACTCACCTTTAAATAGGATGTGTGTGACGGCTGGAAATACCATGGTTTAATGATTTTGCTAAATAAGGCCTTGAATGTAATTTTTGTTAAATTGTACATAGCCTAAAATCTTTTGTTCTCCCATACTCATGTATATCACAACTTAAACTGATGCTGACACTCCCCTATGAAATGGATATATGTGACTGCTGGAAATAACATGGTTGAATGATTTTGCTAAATCAGGCCTTGAATGTAATTTTTGTTAAATTGTACGTAGCCTAAAATCTTCTGTTCCCTCATACTCATGTATATCACAACTTAAACTGATGCTGACACTCCCCTTTGAATAGGATGGATGTGACAGCTGGAAAAAACATGGTTTATTGATTTTGCTAAATAAGGTCTTGAATGTAATTTTGGTTAAATTCTACATAGCCTAAAATCTTCTGTTCTCCCATACTCATGTATTTCACAACTTAAGCTCATGCTGACACTCTCCTTTGAATAGGATGGATGTGACGGCTGGAAATAACATGGTTTAATGATTTTGCTAAATAAGGTCTTGAATGTAATTTTTGTTAAATTGTAAAATCTGACATCCCATCTTACCTATAATTAATCAATTGTAATATTCGTTGACTTGTTATACATAGGGTACTGGGTTATGAATAGGGATCGCCTCTCCATGACATCTTTTAATTGACAAATAATAATAGATAAACAAAAATAAAAACGTACGATGCTATCAAGAGATCAGACACTGTCGCCAAGTAACAGGATAGTAGATTTTGGTCATCATTAATTGTGACTGTTAAGCAGTGGAGAAAATTTATAAATCCCTCCCAAAATTAGGAATTTACATTTTATTTCCGACTACACATTTTTATCAGATGACAACTTAATAAAATAAAATCTAATAGAAAACTTTTAACTTAACCTTGTCACAGGCTTCCATTTCTCTGACATAATCCACACTAGAAGTTTAATAATAGCAGTATGAATAATAAGAATAATTATAACTCTAAACAGCGTTAACTGAAATACAGGATTGACCACAAACGCAGACATACTACTCTCGCCCAATTTCATAAGACTGCATTAATCTGACTATGTCTTAGCCGAGATTGAAATGAAATCTTAGATGCAGTGGCTCCTGGGATTTTATTCTGTACTACAGTACACGAACCCAGTAACCCCCTGGAAACAACCTGATTGGATTGTCCAAGAGGAGAGAAAAATAATTCCTGAAAATTACAGGCCATACTAGCCTCGCTCATCGATATGGCATCATTGCAGTCAATATGACATCACTTTCGTACATTTGGCTGCAGGACATTTTTTGGCACGCTTGAAAGTGGTATACCTAGGTTCGCAGGAAGCTGTAAAGTACAATTATTTTGGTGACAACGTTCTGTGAACGTAGAGTGTGTCCCCAGAACGTTTAAGGTCTTCTGAACGTTGGTGTGTAATCATATCGATGTCCCCCAATTAACTCCACTACAAACTCACACAATCACGCCCAAAAGGTATTGCAGATGGCACAAAGGAAAGAAGAAGAGGACTTACAAGCAGTATTAGAAGAAATAAAGAATGTGAAATTGGGGTGGCATATAAAATCTGAAATAAAAGAATACAACTCTTAGACTGTAAAAATCACATTAGAATATTGGAAAACTCGAATTATCGTTGCCAAAGTTCCTTCTTCCTTTCCTCCTACTCCATCTTTCAGTCATTGTTACTCAATAATAACAAAGACCCTCATTCAATATGTTGAACGGAGGTCTTTGTTTAAAAGCATTTAACAGAAAAAACTGAACCACAAAAACACTGCTGAAAACGTAATGAACAAAATCATTGATCAGTGTTTCTTGTTCCAATCGTATTAATTAACTAGTTGATAAAGTAAAGGTATAGTTAGATTTTTCGGTTTCTCACATTCACATAAAATCATGATCGATAGAGTGAACTGAAACTCGTGTATTCTTGTCACTCGCAGACATGTGCTGCAGAGTTGGAATCTCGTGCTGAGAATATTGATACGAACACGTTATCATCCATCAGCATTTCTTTCTGTACGTAATTTATGTGCCGGATGACATGCTTTGGTCAATTAAACTAACGATCAAATTTACCGTCCGAACCTATAGTATAACGACATTTTTACACGTCCCTGGTTTATAATTTTCTTGTTATCAGTTTAACTCATTCTAACTCCATATCTCCTTTTAAAATATATCTTAAATGCTTGGTTATGTTTTAAATCCTACCACAACATTGATTGAAGATTGGACATAAATAAAATATTTTTTACCAGAGTTTACAAATAATATTTTTTTTAAATGAACAAATTTTGATATAACTTTTATACACGTCATACTTTTACATACCCCAAAAATAAAATTCCGATAAGTGTGTGTGTTCTGTGTTGTACCAGAAAATATAAAAATTAAATAGCAAGGGATATAATCCAAAATATACTTCTTTCACACAATAATTGGTCACAGAGATAAATAATGTTAGTTTAAGCTTAGCGGACATAGACGGATTCAAGATGATATAATTTAGGGTTTCTTCTAATCTTGTCTACAAACAAAACATATTAAGTAAAGCGGATATTCGTTAATCATGAATTAGAGTCAGTGTTTTACATCAGCTGTAACACAAGAACAGACGAGGCCTGGGTATTGATGACGCTGTTACGGCAGACATTTTATTGTTTCCTAACCAATAACAGCGTTTCTGCTACATTGCTTCTAAATAATGGCCGATAAAACCTCCAACTGCAACTGTTCCTGTCTGGAAATTGGCTGAAAGAAAAAGGTGTGATTTTTAAAGGATTTAGGGATGCAGGCAGTCATGTTGCAGAGTGCTTGAATTGTTAAAACAGTGCTTATTGGCAAAGATATGTGGCATTTGAAAGCTCTTGTGTAGTGAGAATTTTATGCCCGCACATGCGATTATCCTCCAAGGTCCTTTTTTCAACCTAAACCAATTCATCAGATGATAAAAAGCGTCTTCCGATGTTAATCAAATGGGATTTAAGTTACCATTACATCTCAAACGCTTAACTGGACACAAAATAAAATTGATGGCACTTTAAATATTTATTGGCAGATAATTATCTCCTTCCAGAAACGAAAGTACAAAAATTGGGAACAATACATTTTCATCGTCATTTATCTCAATAATATACTAATATTTAATCTTCAATTAATATTTAAAAACGATTGCGACAGTTGGAATAATGATGGATAGGTTCTCCAAGTCTGTAAGTTCAAAAAGTTGTTTAGTTGACTATTGAATAATTTTAAAACTATTTAATGATTTCATGTAATTTGGAACAACATTTAAATATTTTAGTCCTGAGTATATAAATCCAATACTACAATACGAGTTGATCGCGGCTAATAACAATTGTATGGATAAATAAACGATATGATCAGCTCAAACAATTAGCAATTAGCAAAAACACCTTTTTTACATTTTTGTTCTGAGTTTATGCAAGATAGTAAAACAAGTGTTTATGCTATATTAATTAACGTGTATTAAATCGGTTTCATTGAAACCACTTACATGTTTACATTGAGTGATAAATGTGTTTAAACTTTGCTAATTAACTTAAATAATACCTGTCTTATCCCATCCGAGCAAAGGTCGGTCAGCAGGAACTGAATTTCTAAAAACAGTTTTTTTACTTTGGGAATTCAGAAAATTTTACTATTTACATTTCTGGTTGAAAAAATTCATTAGTCCCTTTGTTTCCACTTCACATGTAAAACAAATTTAAAACTTTAAAACATACAGATGTCAAATGGGTAAAACTTTTAAGTGGACAAATAAAGTATAAGAGCTTTATCTGGCATTTCTTTTTAGAATCAAGCGAATGTAATGATTTTGGGTAACTCTGGGTTAAGTTTTTCAAGTTATTTATTAATTAGTTAATCAATTTAATTTACATACTATAGAAAATTAATTAATTAATTTAATTAAAATTAATTAATTATGTAGTATAGTAAATACTATACTAGTATAAAATACTATATTTCTGTTATTTATATTTTTATTGCGGACATTTTTCATCACGATTTTATGTAAAACAAAATTTTCACGACGTTTTGGCATCTGGAATCTGATCCCGACCTCAGGTGAACTAATATCTAAAACGTAACACACAATCCGGACAAAACCGGTGTAAAGCTGAAAATAAAAATTTAAAGCAGTCAAAAAACTTACAAACCATTCAATAAACATTACTATTAAAGAGTCTGAGTCTCCGTGTCGAGTGGACGTGTTTGGTTTCTTATGTGTGTAATGTAGGTACCTATGTTAAACCAAGTATGAATGAGGATTGAGTGTTGGATGATGTGTAGCGTGATCTTGTAGTCTTGTTACTAACTAAGGCTGACATGTTCCTTAGACAGGACTATTAATTCATAGCCCAACAGCCGATGGCAACTAAGGGACCTAGAGTTTAACGTGGAATGCGAACCACAGCCTCTGAATTACGATTTAGACTAATTATGTGGATGGTCTTCGCGGATTTACGTAGTACTCAATAGTGCGGACGTTAATTCACACAAGAGAACACTACATTCACCGACCATCGCTCACAACTATCCACAATTTGTGACCTCCAAGAAGCTGGCTTTCAGGACGTCGCCACCGTCCCAGTCCGTATTTCTGTATTACAGTACTTGTTTGTTCAAATTCATTTACCTATCAGATTAAGTTCTTTTACATTACATGTATGGACGTCCTCAACTTCACGCGGTTTATGTGTCGAGACTGATTGTTTTATAATCGAGGCCGCCTCGCATTACACGTTATCTGCGAGTTACGTTGCCTGACACGTTCGCCAAACGCCATAAAGTTGTCGAATAACGCTGATTTTAGTGTTCGCCCAAGCAAATCCAGATTAAACATGAATAATTTATCAAGTCAAATTTACCCATTGCATTGATACAAATCAAGATATTTCCATTTATTTCTTTGAAAATAAAATTATGTATTAAATATGCAGGCATCTTTTGCTTACTGAAACAGTGAAGCGAGTCGCCTAGCAGTTTTCATTTTAAAGATTTTCCGTGGAAAATTTATTCAAGCTATAGAGCTTGAGCATTATTTAATAGTAAATAATCAATTTGTTGTAGTAAAAACTATATATTTTTACGTTATTATTGGTTGGCATGTCAACATTAAAATAGTTAAATTTTGTTTGTTAAAAAAATCGTAAAATACCCCCGTCGTAACAGACCCGCGTTCTCAGCGAATTTCCAAATTAAAAATAATATTTAACAGGTTTGATCTATTTTCCGTAATAAATAAGTTAGTTTTCATATTCTCCATAAGTTTAACATGAGAGAGTATGCAGGTTTGCTTCTATGAGGAGCACTGGAAGTACTTATTTTTACAATAAACTATTTTGTTTGTGTACTAATGTACTGTGTTTGGATGTTAATATATCTCGGTAACCATTAGAGATAGAGAAAAACTTCAAAATCCTAGCGTGTAGTTGTTTGAGCTGATTCTAATGGTAAAAGATCAAATTTGAATTGTTTAAACATTACATATAAAAAAAACCCATTTTTGGGGTACAAAACCCCCTCAAATACCCGTTCCGAATGACCTATACGCCTGGATTATGTAATCGTCCGAGTAAATCTAGGAATACACATCTGTACCAAAGTTGGTATCGATCGGTCCATTTTCGAGAATTATCATGTTAATAGACTCACACACACACACACACACACACACACACGTATGTATATATATAAATATAAATTTTTTAATCATTTGTTGGCCTCAGGGCACCTCAAAAAAACATGGTCCCGGCTTTAAGCCTTGCTATGAGATCTACGGTAGTAGCTTTTTCCCTATAGGAAATTCTCTAAAAGGATAAATAATATGTAAATATATTACCAATATACGAGTTTAATAAATCTTTATTTTGCAAACTTATGTATTGACTCGACATATCTTCCAGCGGAATGCCTACAATCGAGCATGCAATAAAGAAGATGGCCTGAAGCTCATGGCATACACCGATACACGTCCGCTCTCTATTGCTTCTGAAGATACATTATTCGTATTTACGTTACCGTTTATTATTCGTTGATAATTGGTTTTTATTCTGATCCTAGAGTTGCTGGTTGTACATAGAAATGCCTTATATATATATTATAAATAAATGAATGTAGGCCTATATATGTATGTCCTCTATGCGTTGCTAAACTATTCATGTGATCGCCATGAAGGTTAGGAAGTTGTCTATATGTGTCCGAGAAGGTTTTAGTGAAAAATTTATAAAAACTCCATAATTTTTCATTTTATTGAGTTAATTGTTGAGTAAATTTCTAATGCCTAATGTGGGACTAAGTTTGTTTACAAAATTTATAAAATCAAAATATTTGGTTTCTTAAGCTACAGCTGTTGGTTTACTTTCTATTAGCAATATGCTTTACTATCCAATGCCATCTGAATCATGAATTAATGTAAAACTATGAAGTAAATATGTGCTGTACAAAACGAATAGTCTTATTCGCCATGTTAATAGTTTACTGTTTTGGGGAATTGTGTATTTATATTTTTATTTTCTGTCGGATTAAAAGTCACGTGTTTATATGCTGGCTAAATAAACAATAATTAACTACAATTTTTATACATTACGTTTATTATAATAATCATCTGTTGTATATCTTTCCTATAAAGCCGTATTACCGTTAGGTTTAATCTGGGTTTAGGTTGGATTAGAAAATTGTGAATCCATTCACTCAGATTGATTTGTTTTGTGGTAATGTTATTTATATGTCTTATCGTTTCAATATTGTTATTCACTGTTCCGTTGTCGTTGGCGACTGTTCAAGTTTTAATATTGCTTCCCCTATGGCCTCAAGCATTTCGTCGTCCAACAGATGTTCCATATCATCCATAAGGGGTGAGAAAGATGGCTCAATATCATCCATAAGGGGTAAGAAAGATGACTCAATATCATCCATAATGGGTGAGAAAGTTGGCTCCAAATTTTCAGCCGACTCGTCTAAACCACCAATAGATGGGTCGCTCGTTGATTTGTCAATGGCTTTCTGAATCGAAGTGACAGGGGGCATAACTCAGAAAAAATGTTCTTTCTGAACTCACTGGGGTTCATTTCAACTTCGTGGACAGGTAGATTCAGGGCTATTCGATCGGCGTACCAACACACAAATACACCACAGTCGAGACTATTTGGTTTTTGCGTTTGGGCCGTCGTGCACCCGATCAGTTTCCAACTACCTTCATCAAAATCATATCCAAACGCGACCGCTAGCTTTGAAAAGTAATTTTTTATTTGAACAGTAAGTTCATCTCGAGGCTTACCTAACGAATCGATGGCGTGGATGGTCTTGTTTTTGGGCCATGCTGCAACCAGCACCCAGTGATTTTCCTTGTCTAAATGAATGGGAAAAAGGACCAGATCCCTCTTAAATAGATTTTTTCCTTTTGTCCATTTCTTTACGCGGTCATAGCCCCCTGATTATAGGCCACGTGGAAGAAAGTATCAAATGCCCACACCTTAAAAATATTTGGGGTGAGGATATCGATCTATTCGATCGGCGTACCAACACACAAATACACCACAGTCGAGACTATTTGGTTTTTGCGTTTGGGCCGTCGTGCACCCGATCAGTTTCCAACTACCTTCATCAAAATCATATCCAAACGCGACCGCTAGCTTTGAAAAGTAATTTTTTATTTGAACAGTAAGTTCATCTCGAGGCTTACCTAACGAATCGATGGCGTGGATGGTCTTGTTTTTGGGCCATGCTGCAACCAGCACCCAGTGATTTTCCTTGTCTAAATGATTGGGAAAAAGGACCAGATCCCTCTTAAATAGATTTTTTTCCTTTTGTCCATTTCTTTACGCGGTCATAGCCCCCCTGATTATAGGCCACGTGGAAGAAAGTATCAAATGCCCACACCTTAAAAATATTTGGGGTGAGGATATCGATCTATTCGATCGGCGTACCAACACACAAATACACCACAGTCGAGACTATTTGGTTTTTGCGTTTGGGCCGTCGTGCACCCGATCAGTTTCCAACTACCTTCATCAAAATCATATCCAAACGCGACCGCTAGCTTTGAAAAGTAATTTTTTATTTGAACAGTAAGTTCATCTCGAGGCTTACCTAACGAATCGATGGCGTGGATGGTCTTGTTTTTGAGCCATGCTGCAACCAGCACCCAGTGATTTTCCTTGTCTAAATGAATGGGAAAAAGGACCAGATCCCTCTTAAATAGATTTTTTTCCTTTTGTCCATTTCTTTACGCGGTCATAGCCCCCCTGATTATAGGCCACGTGGAAGAAAGTATCAAATGCCCACACCTTAAAAATATTTGGGGTGAGGATATCGATCTATTCGATCGGCGTACCAACACACAAATACACCACAGTCGAGACTATTTGGTTTTTGCATTTGGGCCGTCGTGCACCCGATCAGTTTCCAACTACCTTCATCAAAATCATATCCAAACGCGACCGCTAGCTTTGAAAAGTAATTTTTTATTTGAACAGTAAGTTCATCTCGAGGCTTACCTAACGAATCGATGGCGTGGATGGTCTTGTTTTTGGGCCATGCTGCAACCAGCACCCAGTGATTTTCCTTGTCTATATGATTGGGAAAAAGGACCAGATCCCTCTTAAATAGATTTTTTCCTTTTGTCCATTTCTTTACGCGGTCATAGCCCCCCTGATTATAGGCCACGTGGAAGAAAGTATCAAATGCCCACACCTTAAAAATATTTGGGGTGAGGATATCGATCTATTCGATCGGCGTACCAACACACAAATACACCACAGTCGAGACTATTTGGTTTTTGCGTTTGGGCCGTCGTGCACCCGATCAGTTTCCAACTACCTTCATCAAAATCATATCCAAACGCGACCGCTAGCTTTGAAAAGTAATTTTTTATTTGAACAGTAAGTTCATCTCGAGGCTTACCTAACGAATCGATGGCGTGGATGGTCTTGTTTTTGGGCCATGCTGCAACCAGCACCCAGTGATTTTCCTTGTCTAAATGAATGGGAAAAAGGACCAGATCCCTCTTAAATAGATTTTTTCCTTTTGTCCATTTCTTTACGCGGTCATAGCCCCCTGATTATAGGCCACGTGGAAGAAAGTATCAAATGCCCACACCTTAAAAATATTTGGGGTGAGGATATCGATCTATTCGATCGGCGTACCAACACACAAATACACCACAGTCGAGACTATTTGGTTTTTGCGTTTGGGCCGTCGTGCACCCGATCAGTTTCCAACTACCTTCATCAAAATCATATCCAAACGCGACCGCTAGCTTTGAAAAGTAATTTTTTATTTGAACAGTAAGTTCATCTCGAGGCTTACCTAACGAATCGATGGCGTGGATGGTCTTGTTTTTGGGCCATGCTGCAACCAGCACCCAGTGATTTTCCTTGTCTAAATGATTGGGAAAAAGGACCAGATCCCTTTTAAATAGATTTTTTTCCTTTTGTCCATTTCTTTACGCGGTCATAGCCCCCCTGATTATAGGCCACGTGGAAGAAAGTATCAAATGCCCACACCTTAAAAATATTTGGGGTGAGGATATCGATCTATTCGATCGGCGTACCAACACACAAATACACCACAGTCGAGACTATTTGGTTTTTGCGTTTGGGCCGTCGTGCACCCGATCAGTTTCCAACTACCTTCATCAAAATCATATCCAAACGCGACCGCTAGCTTTGAAAAGTAATTTTTTATTTGAACAGTAAGTTCATCTCGAGGCTTACCTAACGAATCGATGGCGTGGATGGTCTTGTTTTTGAGCCATGCTGCAACCAGCACCCAGTGATTTTCCTTGTCTAAATGAATGGGAAAAAGGACCAGATCCCTCTTAAATAGATTTTTTCCTTTTGTCCATTTCTTTACGCGGTCATAGCCCCCCTGATTATAGGCCACGTGGAAGAAAGTATCAAATGCCCACACCTTAAAAATATTTGGGGTGAGGATATCGATCTATTCGATCGGCGTACCAACACACAAATACACCACAGTCGAGACTATTTGGTTTTTGCATTTGGGCCGTCGTGCACCCGATCAGTTTCCAACTACCTTCATCAAAATCATATCCAAACGCGACCGCTAGCTTTGAAAAGTAATTTTTTATTTGAACAGTAAGTTCATCTCGAGGCTTACCTAACGAATCGATGGCGTGGATGGTCTTGTTTTTGGGCCATGCTGCAACCAGCACCCAGTGATTTTCCTTGTCTATATGATTGGGAAAAAGGACCAGATCCCTCTTAAATAGATTTTTTCCTTTTGTCCATTTCTTTACGCGGTCATAGCCCCCCTGATTATAGGCCACGTGGAAGAAAGTATCAAATGCCCACACCTTAAAAATATTTGGGGTGAGGATATCGATCTATTCGATCGGCGTACCAACACACAAATACACCACAGTCGAGACTATTTGGTTTTTGCGTTTGGGCCGTCGTGCACTCGATCAGTTTCCAACTACCTTCATCAAAATCATATCCAAACGCAACCGCTAGCTTTGAAAAGTAATTTTTTATTTGAACAGTAAGTTCATCTCGAGGCTTACCTAACGAATCGATGGCGTGGATGGTCTTGTTTTTGGGCCATGCTGCAACCAGCACCCAGTGATTTTCCTTGTCTAAATGATTGGGAAAAAGGACCAGATCCCTCTTAAATAGATTTTTTTCCTTTTGTCCATTTCTTTACGCGGTCATAGCCCCCCTGATTATAGGCCACGTGGAAGAAAGTATCAAATGCCCACACCTTAAAAATATTTGGGGTGAGGATATCGATCTATTCGATCGGCGTACCAACACACAAATACACCACAGTCGAGACTATTTGGTTTTTGCGTTTGGGCCGTCGTGCACCCGATCAGTTTCCAACTACCTTCATCAAAATCATATCCAAACGCGACCGCTAGCTTTGAAAAGTAATTTTTTATTTGAACAGTAAGTTCATCTCGAGGCTTACCTAACGAATCGATGGCGTGGATGGTCTTGTTTTTGAGCCATGCTGCAACCAGCACCCAGTGATTTTCCTTGTCTAAATGAATGGGAAAAAGGACCAGATCCCTCTTAAATAGATTTTTTCCTTTTGTCCATTTCTTTACGCGGTCATAGCCCCCCTGATTATAGGCCACGTGGAAGAAAGTATCAAATGCCCACACCTTAAAAATATTTGGGGTGAGGATATCGATCTATTCGATCGGCGTACCAACACACAAATACACCACAGTCGAGACTATTTGGTTTTTGCGTTTGGGCCGTCGTGCACCCGATCAGTTTCCAACTACCTTCATCAAAATCATATCCAAACGCGACCGCTAGCTTTGAAAAGTAATTTTTTATTTGAACAGTAAGTTCATCTCGAGGCTTACCTAACGAATCGATGGCGTGGATGGTCTTGTTTTTGAGCCATGCTGCAACCAGCACCCAGTGATTTTCCTTGTCTATATGATTGGGAAAAAGGACCAGATCCCTCTTAAATAGATTTTTTCCTTTTGTCCATTTCTTTACGCGGTCATAGCCCCCCTGATTATAGGCCACGTGGAAGAAAGTATCAAATGCCCACACCTTAAAAATATTTGGGGTGAGGATATCGATCTATTCGATCGGCGTACCAACACACAAATACACCACAGTCGAGACTATTTGGTTTTTGCGTTTGGGCCGTCGTGCACCCGATCAGTTTCCAACTACCTTCATCAAAATCATATCCAAACGCACCGCTAGCTTTGAAAAGTAATTTTTTATTTGAACAGTAAGTTCATCTCGAGGCTTACCTAACGAATCGATGGCGTGGATGGTCTTGTTTTTGAGCCATGCTGCAACCAGCACCCAGTGATTTTCCTTGTCTAAATGAATGGGAAAAAGGACCAGATCCCTCTTAAATAGATTTTTTCCTTTTGTCCATTTCTTTACGCGGTCATAGCCCCCCTGATTATAGGCCACGTGGAAGAAAGTATCAAATGCCCACACCTTAAAAATATTTGGGGTGAGGATATCGATCTATTCGATCGGCGTACCAACACACAAATACACCACAGTCGAGACTATTTGGTTTTTGCGTTTAGGCCGTCGTGCACCCGACCAGTTTCCAACTACTTACCTAACGAATCGATGGCGTGGATGGTCTTGTTTTTGGGCCATGCTGCAACCAGCACCCAGTGATTTTCCTTGTCTAAATGAATGGGAAAAAGGACCAGATCCCTCTCAAATAGATTTTTTCCTTTTGTCCATTTCTTTACGCGGTCATAGCCCCCCTGATTATAGGCCACGTGGAAGAAAGTATCAAATGCCCACACCTTAAAAATATTTGGGGTGAGGATATCGATCTATTCGATCGGCGTACCAACACACAAATACACCACAGTCGAGACTATTTGGTTTTTGCGTTTGGGCCGTCGTGCACCCGATCAGTTTCTAACACCTGTCATGCATAAATTAGTTACAACTCCGATACCGTAATACAACACTAATCATGCTAAAAGATTTATATTTTATATATTTTTAAATTTTATTTTAACATGACCAAAACGATATTTTTACATGCTAGGACAATTACTTGAAACACAATATTCAAAGCGAATGTCAAACAAAGCTCGAAATACATTAATATGTAAATGATCAAACAACACTGGTTGGTGAGGAGGAGGGGAAGCGGTGTGAATGGGACAGCTGCTTTTGGCCTGATGCTCATCAGCTGATTCTGTCTTACTTTGAATCATATATATTTCGTTGTATTGTGTAATATTTTGGGATGAAGAGCCCATTCGTGCTTTTATGAAGTAATGAAGCGAGTATTTGAGTTAAAAAAAACACATAGAGAAGGTATGAAACCAACCTACGAAAGATTGAATGTATTATTTTCTTTTTTAACCAATTTAAGAACTATAAAATTTAAAATCTTACATTATAGTTATTTTCATCACATATAAATATGTTCATTTGGTGTTTTCATAGTTTTAATTTTTTATGAAGGATGCTGTGACTTCAAATGAAATTTTACATTATTTCACCTCGTTTGGCCAACATACGGTTGTCTGTAAAGTAAGGTTCCCATAGCGCTGCAGTCGCCAATAGTGCTGCGACGGGGGTTCGCGCAGTTTTGTTGTGTACCTGGGTTCCCCCACTCCAAATCCCCACCACAGCGAAGTGTCTGCGGCGCTCAGTCGCTCAGTCTTGTCCTGGCATCCAAACAAGATGGAGCTTAACGTTGCTTGGCCCGCCAGGAGTGAGCTGCGCTCAATGATTCGTTTTTTGACTGCCAAAAACCTTCCGTCCGGGGAAATACATTCCCAGCTGTGTGGAAAATATGGAAAAAAGTGTATGAGCGTACAACATGTGCACAAATTGTACAGGGAGTTCAAGAACGGGCGGTTCTCAGATATCTGCGCAACTTGGCGGCAAACTTCTTTGACTCGGAAATTCAAAAGCCGGTACACCCCATGCAAAAATGCATTGACCTGGGTGGCAACTACATAGAAAAATAGGAAAAAGTCTGAACTTTCCGAATATGTACGAGTTTATGCAAATAAACATGTTTTTCACTGAGTAAAATCACTGGGAACCTTACTTTACGGACAACCCTCGTATTAAGAGGTTGTCTGAATTATTCTCTGAAATCACTTCACATAATTTGCCTGATTTAATTCCAGGATGCGCAATTAAAGTAATTCCGTTGCCAAATGTATAATTCAAATCTACAGTATTGAAGGCACACGTATTATATATTGTACCTGTAAAATTTATAATCTGATCAAATTAATCGTATACTAAGGGTCCAGTGTAACCAATTATCTCAACATCTGATCGTAATCAAGCGAACGGATCCACTTTGTGGTTACTAATTGGCGAGACATATTATGAGGCAAAGCTTGCCAAATGTATGGATCTTAATTCATACACATTTTAATTACCTGCAAATGACAACATAGCATGAGTCAATTATTAATTGAACCAAGCACCGAAGTAAACATTTTGCAAAAGTTAAAGAATGGATAAAAAATAAATTTATAAATGTACTTATAAATTCTTATATTTTAAACCAATACGTCTTGAAAAATGGCGAAATATACAATATCTTCCTAGAAAGTCTAGATTTTTTAAGAGCAGAATCCATATCAAAGAGGACTACCAGGATAAAATAGGACACCTATCATGAATTTCGATACTTTAAATCATCAATTTAAAGTGCTTGGATATATTCCATATTAGTGACCATATTAGCAGACTTAAATTGTAATCCGTCCTTGTATAGGCTGTTTTGTCACATTCGGTGTTTTTCAACCCCAAATGTAAGCCCTCACCCAGGGCAAGATTGTATGAGACGGGCTAAATTTATATACGGTGTGCTACTTGTTCATGACAAGTAAAATATTCTTCCTACCTCTAACTTAAGTCGTGTCAGTGTCCGTCCAATCGAACAATGTATTTACGAGCACTTTATGTAGTAGTGATGTTTAATTGACTAAAAAAATGAAGTAAATTGTTTGTATGTAATCGAATAATTCAAGTAAAGTTTAAGTTGGTAATAGAACTAAGTAAAATAATCAAAAATAAATCGAAAACCTACTAATAGAAAATATAATAATGAAATGATTGAATTAGGATCAGAAATCATAACCGAATCATTTATTATCAATATTTTAACTGTCATTAAAGAGCGATTTGTCCATAAGATAATAAAAATGTATTGAACAGCATTAAGGGATTGGTCGCTCACGCACATTAACTTTTACTCCTTTAGAAACGTGATCCGAACGTTAAGTGGGCTTTAGTGCTTTGGACCTCTAATATACTGCGTGCTTCAGTAATACAGGAGACGCGGAAGACAAAGCACCATTCGTTTTAAATATATCTCCCTTACTCATAAAATTATAAATTGGAATATATTTATTATGTTTGAGACTAATTATTGGAAGTATCGTATTTTTTTTATTAGACCAGACTAACATTAGTATGACTAACTAAATTGTGTATTTCTCCCAATGCGCAACGCCATGATCTGTTGGATACGATCTCAGAAGCGCATACGATTATATAATTCCAAGAGAGAACAGACGATTACATGATTCAGTTTTGGTTCAGGTTAAGACTGACCCCTACTGTACTTAAAATATCTTATTATTCCTCTTGTCAGAAAGTGAGTAAAGTACTCTCTCATGGTATGCTTCGTAAAAATGTATAACTTTTATAATTGTTTTACACAGTTTTTTTAAGATTTCTAACAATAATTTTACGCCTAAAAAATGAAAAAAATAAAGGCTTAGTGAGGTAGGTTGTAGGCGGCAATGTGCTTGTACATCATTGCTAGTCCCGCATTAACGAGGTCTTGAGCAGTTTCCCGCTTGTTGGTTTAGGGTTGGCGATTAATATGGCGTCGCCGGGGGCTCGATGTTTATGGCCCCCTTCCTACTCCCTCGACAACTTCTAGACGATGCAAGAAAATCACAGTTTGCTTTTGATTTTGTATATTATTTATAAATGGATATGGTATTCCAGTTTTACGAGATGTACGTAGATATAAAATTGATTTGAAAAATCTCTAAATAAGTCATACTAGCATACGAGTTTAACGTATGCTCTCTTTTGTTCATGTTGGATGTGGTCTGCTTAAAATGACGTCAAACTCCATACTACTAAAATTCATCAAACCTAAAAGAACGAAGGGGGTTCCATTTGAGGGGTTCAAATGGTATACAAACCTAATAACCTACTTTCAATGAGATTTTAGTTTTAATAAGTACAAGGCCGTATCTGAGAAAATTTAAAAAAGGATAAAAATTATATTAGCGGAAGTGTTAAAATTGAATAATTTGTACATATGTTGGATGTAACTCCAACACAGTTTCACTTCATCGCAAATCACACCTAGGACCATCATGATCACAACCTAATTTATTGACCTAATAAATCACTGTATTGGGTATTAATATTTAGCAGATTTTCCGTTTTGCATATATTTTTAACATTATTTTTATTTACTTCGTAACTTAAACAAACTAGATACATATCAAATTCAAAACTTTTTCAAAACCTAACAGTCAAGGCCCACCAAGTCTGCATGAATACTAATCAGATAAACGGCCTCATGTCATTTCAACAGTACCAACGCCTTAACATACCAATAAGGGTAACTCATTATATTATACATACTTTAAACTCAACATTTGTATCAAATGTATTATTATATACAAATTTGTTAATACATAATACTATAATTAATTAGATTACCAAGCATGAACGAGAAATGAGTGTAAGATGATTGTCTCGCTATCTTGTAGTCTTGTTACTGACTTGGGCTGAATTGTTCCTTAGACAACTGTCATTAATAACCCAACAGTCTCTTTGAATCGCTCATGTTTTCAAAATTACTCCACGAATCTATTAGTCTGATCACCTTTGGTTCCCCTTCCAAGCCATACTGCTTCGTCCACCATAGGATCAAATCTAGGCTCAAGGCTAGATCTAGGATCTAGGATCAATCTAGGATCAAATCTAGGCACTAGGCTCAAAAACATATGAAGAATATTTATTGCACTTAAGAGAAATTATTAGCACCTGCTAATAATTTCTCTGAACAGCCATTATTTAACAGTAAACCTGGAAAAAACCAGTTTTTAATTTAAAGAGATTAAGTTTCCGGAATATAATGGGCAAAGACAAGATTATGTTAGATCCTGATATAGTAACAGCGATCAAGGAATTCAAGGCACCTAAAGGTTAATGGTTAAAGGTGCTAGTGGAAATCTGGGACCATCACCTCACCTGTTGCCTACTTCACTTTTCCATTGGCTTTGAGAGCAAGGAAGATATGTTGTGGAACGCAAAGCTAAAGCTCGACTCGAAACTCCTTGGTCACTGGTCGTTTCAGACGACTGGTAAACGCAGTAAGTCAGATCGGTATCCTGATCCTGGTGATCCTGATGTCAAGTCGACTTCTCGGGCACAGGTTTCAGCCTTCTATCTTCTATGAAAGCGGAATCTTCTTTCGTGGCGACGTTCTTCTGTTGCTGCTTGTTTACTTGTTGCTTACTCCTTTGTGGCAACACAGCAGGCATTTTCATTAATGCCTTGATTGCCTTTGTGTTGTTGCTGGGATAAGACGTTGAATCTGCAGCGTCCGGCTGCGTAGTCTGCGCGGGTGGATAACTGGTAAGTGAATTTTAGAGGGAGAGAATGGAATTATACTGGTAACTAAACAGGAGTGATAGGTTAAATATTTACTGGTAAAATAACATGAGAGGAGGGGTGTAGGGTTAATGAACAAGACTTAGGGTAGTTGAGAATGTTAGACAAAACTTAAAAGAATTATCTAACTATGAGAATAATCAAAAAGTAATTATTTTGTCTAATATCTTGATGAATTCAGCAAAACATATTTTTACGAATTTCAACTGTATAGGTACCAATGTACGAAATATGCAGTGATAATTAATTGTAGAGGAGGATACGTTGCTAACATCTTTCCAGTTTTTTGGAAAATGTTTTGTATAGCAGCAATATGCCGCTTCCAATTTATTGCGGCTAATACAATTATTGATTAATTAAAAAATATTTTATTTGGATAGGGGATTTTAAATGATAGCGTTTATACGACAAATCATAAAACATGTTTGTCAGTAATGGTCTGGATAAATTACATATTGATAAAAGTAAACTATATTTTGCATCTGAAGTGGCATTGCATTTTCATTGCATCTTGGTATTTTACATTCAACTTTCCTCTATACAACTTTGTAATTGATTCAGTAGGTGCATTTCTAATAAAAGCATTAAAACTTACTAAATTACAACACCCACATTTTCATTCACCAGTAAGTTATCATTTACTTTCAAATCCCACCCACACTCCGCTTCATTTCCAAATAATAAGTAAATATTTAGACCAACATTTCATAATACCTAACTACCGATTAACCATGACATTCACCTTCTTATTTACAGGCAATTAATTCTCACTAACACCTTCAATTGCAGACAAAATTTATATAATATAGAATTTCATTTAAAGTATATTTCCATATATTCAATTATCCACGAATTCCATAATAATAACAACGACTATAAACTAAAACTTATCTTTAATATTTTTATATCATAGATACGTTATTTACTAATTGTGTCCCATCTGTGAAAGGGCCGACATTAGCGTAATGTTGTGAACACATTCAGTCTTGTGGTAATCTGATAGTCTCTAGCTCATCATACAGGCCACAGATACCCAATTTCATAATCTTTGCACAAAATAAATTGAGTGAAAATTTATTTTTGGCACAGTAATGCATTACTAGCCTTGCAGAGCACTTCATGTCTGGCTTGAGGAGAGGGTGTGCCGAATGCCTCAGTCGAAGAAATTGAAGTAAGTGCTGAAAATATCGTGCAGCAACGTTATCCACAGGAATATTAGAGCCACGGTGAATGCGATTATTGGGTAACCAGAGTCCAGTTTTCCTTTGTTATGTCTTTTTATCATGTAGACCACGAGCACAGTTCCCACAGTCGCACATAGGACCAGTACTATGTGATATTTTGATATCTTTTCTTGTGGTCACTAGTGTCTATTTTCTTCCCCTCATTTTGGATTTCTTTCCTTCTTGTGGCTTTCCTATTTATGTCATCAACAAAGCTGTCCTTAAAGCATTCCCAACAATCTATCTCTCCTTGCCCAACATAACACTTCCAGTTTTCAGTCTGCTCTCCACAGTGTTTGAGGCTAGCACAAAGTGTACGCTCATCTTCATCCCTGTTCATTCTATGCAGATCACCACAGGCAAGTACTTCTGTGTCAAACAAGTCATTTGAGTCCAGACACTTTTTATTCTTCCTGTTTATGCAGATCGGAGCCATTGTATCGGTTGGGGAGGAGAGTAGCAGGGTCACTGATGCTGTGATTATTGTCTGCACTACAAGCCCCATTTTTTACTGGTAATTTACTCGTAGATTAACTATAGTATTAAGGATTAATATGGAGTTTAAGAAAGGACCTTTAATGTACAAATTGTAAATATGTTATTAGGGGTTTTGACCCCTGTACAGTACCCTGCATGTAAGACCGGTTCCAATATTAAGTATCAAGGTATCTTGCTGACTTTTTATTTTTATTTTGCTCATAGTAACCTGTGTAGCTTTTCCTAGCATTGATCCCAATACTATTCTGTCTAACATCGTTCATGTAATGTCTCGAATAGCATGTAGCCAATGCTATCCTTCGATATATTAGTTTGAAACTAAGTAAAAACCATACTGTACTTGTTTTTACAAAAATATTGAATAAGCCGTTCTGAAAATATAATTACGAAATAATCTGTTCACCTTAGACGTAAACCCATAAACCATCTCGCAGCAAAGAATATAACATTTACTGAAGTGCTTTTGGCGTTTAAGGTGTTTAGTATGGTGCCACCACTGCTCATTGCGGGGAGCAGTCCCGGAAATACGAATTTTAGTTAGTAGGAGTAAAGTAACCAGAAAATCTTGAGTTTGATAGTGATATGCAGTTTGAGTTTAAACCATACCTGGTGGTCTACAACTGTGGGCAACAAGAGAGGGAACGCTGATGTTCGTCCGTCGGCTATGTACAGTACCACTATAGAACTAGCGTTGATACATTCCTGAGGTGCCAGAGTGCTAAGCGTGTTTAGAAACGATCATTCGGTGTGGGGAGATGAGCCTGGTGGTTGTAAAAGGTGTACCTTTTTGGGAAACAAAGAATTGTATGACAAACTCCTAATTTTTAAAATCTGGGTATCAATGAATACTAACAAATATTTACATATTTTAATTTATCCATGAAAAATACATTTTTAAATGGTAGTTATGTAATTTAAATTGCAGATTTTAGTTGAAAATGTTATGTATAGGTTCGTTAAGAAGACGAGTCTTTAAATAGTTCAAAATGAGTGGGAAAGTTTCAATCAAAGAGCGCAGCGATGCCGCAAACGATATCCACTTTATTATACAATAAGAGAGCTCAGTAGAATTCCCGGAGCCCGCCGCCTGCCCTGGATTACCAACTTTTGTAACTTTTCTTATTGCTGTTTGGTCCGCAATTCAATTCCAAGGGCCGATCAATTTAGTCCTTTAATGATAGATTGGTTATTATCTATTACGTGCAGGTACAGAATACAAATTTAAATTAATTTGAATTGAGATAGCTAACAAACTACTAGTCCTCAGTTGTGGGAAAGAATTTATGGAAATTGGAGCGACTCGAATATTTATTAAGGATTGTGGCGTTGTGGTCAGTTCATTGAATAATGGTAGGGGTTTAAATGTCTAAGAGGGAAAGGTTGTTGACTTAAGATAACAAATAAGAACAACAATACAGTTTTTAAATTTACTTTTTACTAAACCAAAGTAAACATGAATAATGATTATCTTTTTTACACTCACTTAAATGTTCTATTCTTTTAATAACGGTAGATTCTAGTTTTGCTTTTAAACGCATCAAGTCCAAATCTTCCTGAATTCTTGATAATTCTATTTCTTTTTTATAATAAAAGATAGTAGTATGATCATCAAATCGTATAGTTTTTTTAGAATCCATTAAGCTATGTATCCGTTTCTACGTAGAATGTCAAGACTTTGTAAAATTACGTTGTCGTGACCAGAATGTCCTGCAAAATTAGACGATTAATTTTAGTCTATTCACAAGTGTGTTAAGGTTGTTGTTGTATGCAGTAAACCGTTTTAAAATTCCTTGTCCTGTTGATACATCGTGCATACTAGCATCGTTTTTTTGTAGGAAACAAAGTATAAATTATTGAAATATATTTTTTCCTCTGTTACTGTTTATAGGTTTGTCTGAAGAATACATTTGCAAGTGTCCATTTGTTAAGGTTAAAATGTTTTTGTATGAGTTGAAATCGTAATGTGTAATATAATTTCCATATGGAACTTTCATAAACAATAATTCTAAAAGACCTCGAGTAACGTTAAAGTTTTTATCTTGAAGAAAAACGTGATCCTTTGAAAACGATATTTTAGAATTTCCTATAATAGTACCCCCCCTGACCATCAGGTCTAACTCCATAGGTAAAATCAAATTTGTCTTTATACATTGGATCTGTCATGCGTTGTAAATATTTATCGGATAAACTTTTATTTTCAGTTTGCGTAGACGTATTTACAGAAGTGTTCGACTAATTTTCTTTATGGTTTTCAGTTTTTATAGGTTCAGACTTTGTTGAAACCATCGGTTTTGGCATAACATTCTTTAAACCTTCAACTAGAGCTTTCCCTAAAGGAATTACAAACGGTTTAGCTTGAAGCTCTGCAGAATTTTGTATGTTCAGATCGCTCTGACGAAGCTCACGATTTTTTGTTCGCACAGCATTAATTAAATTTAGTAATTCTTGCTTAATTGTTACTACACGTGATAATTTATCTTCAGTTCCTTTTCTTCTGCTACGTTTCCTTTTGATAGATTACATTTTTATTCTTTTCACCTTTCTATTCATTTTTGTATTAAAAACTGGTGATAGCCAAGTCGACTTTTATATATTCGTTACAAACGTATCCAGACCGCACCTGTAACGACCGTCGTTCAAGTCACAATCTTTACAAATGGTTATACAATTGTATCGATCCTTGTTACAGCAACTTATACATAAATCTTTAAATTGGGTGAAAGAGATATCGTTAAGAACGTGTTCACCGTAGATATGTTTTAAATTTATTTTGTCTTGTCTAAAAATAATTAAAAATTAGCGTTATCTCTTAGTAAATGTTTTGGTATTCGTGTGTAAGACTGTGTCAAGTAAAAATAATCTACATTTTGATGTCGTCCCATACTAAAGTACGCTCTAATTTGATTCTGACTATCGCAGGCAACATCATCAAAAATAATTATTGAGTTTTTCTGTGCTGTGTCCGGACGAGGTACGTCTTCGCTGTTGTCAAATGTAGGCTATAGTATCCAATTTCTGGTATTTGTTGCATAATTTCCGACAGCAATAAATATTTAGGTTGTTGTAAAGATTTGCTAAATAAATAAACGTTTTCAAATTTTAATCCGTTTAAATCGGTTAACAAACTAAACATTAAATTTGTTTTGCCACAATTACTTGGTCCACTTATAATACATCTAATGCTGTTCGGTAGCAAAGGACCGTGTTTGTTTTTAGAAATTATTTTACTATTTGAAAAAACATTAGCTAAAGTATCAAAAGATTTGTTTACTAAAAACGAATCGGTTTGTTTTTTCATTGTTTCACAGCTCATAAATGTCTGTCGTTTTCGTCATTTAAGTGTTTTATTATTAAAAGATTTATGTTAGTATGAAACCATACGTTGAATGAGCAGGAGGTAAAGTGAGACTATTGTGGTGAAAAATCTAGCTTGTGAAGAATAGAATAAGGAAAAAAGTGGTTAAGTGTTTTGCAATGAAATTTAAAATGGGAAATAGTTTAAGAAAGGTGACTCAGAAACGAAAACGAGTTAAAAGAAATAAACCAATTCCGTTTACTAGAGTTGTAAATTATGCTCGATCTGCTATTCACGGATCTGGTACTTCATCGCAAGTAAATAATAAACATATTTAAAAAATCGCAATGCATGTGTTAAAATCAGTTCAAAAAGCTATTAAAAACAAACGTAAAAACAAAAATTTAAATATTAATTAAATATCCTATTTGAGTTTTTCTTTTACAATTTTTTTATAGCTATTATCATAATAGTTTTTTTGTCAATAATTATTATGGTTTCTTTAAACTTAAGTTTTTAAACAGTAATTTAGATGCACATAAAGGTTTAAATGTATAAAACATATACTCTTTTGTCTTTTCTTTAATTGTAAATTATAATTGTAAAAGTTTTAAACATGTATGTATATATTAAACATTAATTAATATTGTAATAATTTAAAAGAAATTTAAAAAATATTAAATTTAAGATTAGTGATTTATTTAAAGGTGTAACATTTACGCTTTTCAAGATTTAGTAAAGAAAAAATAATTGCTCTAAATATAGTTAAATTTATTTTATTAAAGAACTTAAACACTTACCCACAAAGAAAAACTCTGACAGTCGTTCCCTCAGCTGCGCGACTAAAACAAACGCAGACTCAACGTCCCGGTTGAAAAATCTAATTGAAACGTTCATGTTACCGCAACTAACAAACTCAAAATCTTGCGTTTTATATATCTAGCGTAGGAAAAGAGGTGGGGGCATAAAAAAAGATTAAGACGCTGACCCTTCCTCTTCTAGGATTGAGAGAGACAGAGATAGAGTGGGAGAAAAAATGAGGTATAGGGACTAATACGAAAAAAGAGAGAGATTAAAACTTGTTTTCATACACTAACAGTATTTATTTTACTATACATCTACAATAATTTTTTGTTTTAGAATGTCGACTTTTTCACGCACCAACAACAACAAGCAAGTCATCCCTTGAGGAAGAATTCAATAAACTTAGTTCGGCTAACGTGACACCGACAATAAAATTGACCAAGCTTGAAAAAGGGAAAGTGTACCCGGTTCTCCATTTTAAACGTGTACAGATCAAGAGGCAAATGTTTGGCGAGAAGGGGGGAAATGAGGGCATTATAGCCGTTTTAATTTTTGCCAAAAACGAAATTGTTAATGTGTTTCTTCCTCGTCGTTTTCTTCCTATAATCACGCCAGAAGAAATCGAGACATACGACGCTCTACCGTGCTACGGACTGCAATACGACGGTGTTGGAGAAAGTCGTGAATATCTAGTCACCTTAAAGAAAATTGTCTAAAACAGTTTGGACAAGAAATTTTCTGCTTTTTTTAATAAAACTAGATTAGAACAGTTTAATAACAAAATTGGAAAAAGTCATGAACTCTATGTGAAAGAAGATTGTCTAAAACAAATTTAAAAAATATTGTTTGTTTTTTTAATAAACGTTTTGTTATTTAAACTGTCATATTTTGTTTTATTTTCCTTAAACATATATTAGCTTAACATTTTAATGCTGAATAGAATCATAAACTTGTACACAATAAACAGAAGCCCGATATAAAGTTTACTACCTTAGCTTTTAACTGAACCTGTTTTACAAACAGAACCGCTAGGTTCTATTCTTCCACTGATTAATTTATAGACTTCTTTTGGGACCTGGTCTGAATGTTAATCCAACAAAAGGATCACAGACCCTCGTTCACCTGAGCCTCGGAGCCCGAGAGCGGCAAGGGGCGGGCCGCCGACCGGGTCGTTGGCCCACACACACACACACACACACACACACACACACACACACACACACACACACACTCCTCCCCGTGCGCGTCAAAACAAATACGCACGCCGAACTACTGCTACTGTTGCTGTAAGTAAATAATAATAATAACCCAACTATTACCAACTTACTCTCTGTACATACTTCGACGTTGCTTCTATATCAGTGTAAATGCTACAGAAAATTTACACGTACTACCGGTGCCTACAGCAGGACAAAATCAACAGTTATCGAGCCCTCACGTGAAATCGTCGTTACACCGCCGCAGAAGGTGACTAGGCCTGGTGAAATTATGACGCCTCGGCAAAAAAATATAAGTGAAGAAGAGACCGCGTGGAAATTACCCGATAGCGAAAACGACGGTGACTACTATCACCCGAATAAAGAGCGGGATCAAAGTCAGTTCAAACAATCGTTTTTCAAACACTTTTTTGTCTAAAGAATATAATCTCATAGTCCACGTTTGGTGCGTTTAGTTTTCTCGTCGGTTTCTTCTGTTGCGAATGTTTCTCGGAACTGTTTTTAGCGGTTTCTGGAGATGGTAATTGCGACCGTGGTTATGTCGCGCCGCTGTTCGGTAATTTGTTGAACAACGATACATAGAGAACGTTCATAAGTTGATCGTACTGGCGTTTGTAAAAGTTCAATTGTTTAGAGGGTGGCAGCGCCCAGGCGTCCACTTGTCTCTTCCAATTGGACGAGACAAATGGAGCGAGGTCTACAATGTTGTGATTTGTGGACGACGATGTAGAAAAGTACATTCCATCCGATAGAACTGAAACTCCGTACATAAACCGTCTGTAGGATGTCATTCTCTTTTTGGGCGAGGTTTTTTGCTAAATTGTCTATTATCACTGAATGGGCCAAAGAGCTTAACAGTTTTGGTAGTCCGGTGTCCATGTCAAACAAGTGTTTGAAAAACGATTGTTTGAACTGACTTTGATCCCGCTCTTTATTCGGGTGATAGTAGTCACCGTCGTTTTCGCTATCGGGTAATTTCCACGCGGTCTCTTCTTCACTTATATTTTTTTGCCGAGGCGTCATAATTTCACCAAGCCTAGTCACCTTCTGCGGCGGTGTAACGACGATTTCACGTGAGGGCTCGATAACTGTTGATTTTGTCCTGCATAACATAATTTTTATGAAAAGTTTCACACATTACATACCTTTCATAATTTAAAATCCCAAGCCCTCAGCGCCAAGTCGCGTACACTGTACACATACCGTACGTACCCAATGTCCTGCGCAACAGCCCTGGGTGTGTCTCGTCGCTTCGCCGTCGGCTCACGGCTCGCGTCCTAGTCCCGCGCTCGCGGTGCTTACTACCGGTGCTTTCACTAACCGACTTGAGACACTAGTTACGTCTTGGCTCGACTCGACGCGCCAACTGTAATGTCTACACACGGCCACTGGCCACCACTGGCCCCACCCGACCCAACAATATTTCAACATTTACAACCGGGTCATTGTATGTGAAATGTTACTTTGCAAAATGTAAATGTCGAATTGAAGGGGTTTAAAAATACGCTCTGTTAACCAACAGCCAGTTAACCAGTGAATTACACCAGTGAGTTTGATCAGAGTTTGTTCGTGAATTACACCAGTTATCAGTTACCAGTTACGTCATCATCAGTGCGCACTCAGGTTTTTATTCTATATAAAAATGAATAACTACACTTGCAATATTTGTAAAAGACAGTTTTCATTAAAACGTAATTTAACTCGACATTTTAAATTAAAACATAAATCCAGTTGTGAAATTTGTTATCTAACCTTTCGAAATAGACTGGAACTGATATCTCACATCAAAAACATAGGAATTACTGTCATGCATGTAAACTAAATATTAATACACATTTTAATCGACAAGTTGCTTCTGTAGTAAGTATAAAGTGTTTATGAAACGTGATTTTGTTGGAGAGTCAATTAAAAATTAAATTGCAATTTCACTACAGGAAAAACCTCTTCCGATAAAATGCATTTTTGGTTAGAAATGTTAGATTTGTTAAATATTCTACTTCTCCAACTGAGAACGTAGTTATTGATAAAAGCTGCTCGGCCATGTTTAGAAGTTTAACCAATCTATCCATTGAAAAAAGAGAATTACAACCGCAAATTAATGAAGCTTTATTGAAATTGAAAACTCAATGACCAAATTGCAATGCTGTAGGGAGTGGTTGGATCTATGATCATACTCTCAAATGGGAACTCTTCATATAAAAATACGCGCCGTTAAAGCCTAAATCAATTATTGCTTCTCCAGAATACATCAAATCGAATCACGCTGTATTGAATATTAAGAATTCCGATAACAAATGCTTTTTGTGGGCTGTTTTAGCAGCATTACATCCAAAACAAAATAACCCCCATCGCGTAGCTCATTATATGCCATATATGAATCAGCTGAACATGAACAATATTAGTTATCCTGTTAAATTAGCTGATATAGAGAAGTTTGAAAGGAAAATGACATATATATTAATGTGTATGGAATACGGGGCAAAATAATATCCAAATAAATATATATCCAGTAAGAATGACTAAGACTTACCTTCCTACACATGTCAATCTACTGTTATTAAAAAAAGGACGCATGAGTCATTACTGTCTAATTCGTGACAAATTGTTATTAGGTACAACGAGATACGATCACAAGAAACACTACTGCTACTTGTGTCTTCAAAGGTTTTTTTACTTTAAGTAAAAACAATCTACGTTCCTATGTCGTCCCGTGCTAAAGTACGCTCTCATTCTGTTTTGATTGTCACAAGCTACGTCATCAAAAATCATGATACTGTTCTCCATAGCATCTTCAGGACTTAGTACATCTTCACTATTTTCAAAAGTATAAAACCCAATTGCAGTAACACTTTTCATTATTTTGGATAGTAGCAAATATTTTGGTTGTTGCAATGATTTATTTATGTATTTAATAAAGAGAAAGTATTTCTTAAGCTGTGTATTTACTGTTGTTCACCTTTCTTGAAATTAAAAAAAAGAAAAGTATAAACTCAATGTCAAGGTTATTGTGTATATTTAATATTTGCAAAAACAGATACAATCAGTATGGTTATATTTAAAGACATCTGTAAATTAAATTACAGTTTGCGATTGAATAAAGATTGGAAAAATTAAATGGTATATTTTAGATGAATTGATGGAAAACAAAATATACAGTATGATCTATATTAATAATACTAACATTTGAGATAATAAACCTGGTTAATTTTAACCATATCAATTGAAAGCAAAAATATTACTTGCTAAAATGAATTAAAACATTTTTGATAAGAGAAATACAATTAATATGGTTAAAGTCTTCTGTAAAGTACATGTTGCAATTAAAGAAAAAGGATGGAAAATATAATACAACGATTCATTTCAGATGGCATGTTTTAATTACATGAAAAAAATATTTGTTAAAAATAATATTGTTAACGTTTTCTATAAATTAAACTACATGCTGTAATTTAACAAAGAATAAAAAATTCAATAAAATGGTCAATTTCTGCTAATTTTGTTAAATTACCCGATGAAAAAGAAAACAGAGAGCGTATCAGCAGTATTAACAAATTAGAAAAAAGCATGATACATTTTTAAAAAATTAAATAAAACAAAAATCTGTAAAATGAATAAGAAACGAATAAATAATTAGGATTAAACATATAATACATTTCTGCTGAGTAATTTCTTCTTGACGTCTTATACTCTACCTCTATATTTATACATTCAATTATAGGTTTTAATTTCTCTCAATATAATTAAATTACAAATTATTACTTATTGTTGTTGTATACTACCTTTATGTTATAATATACTAACAGGTTTTAATTTTCAACGAATTCTAGACAGATTGTTGAAACTGAAGCGCTCTATGAACTTTTGTAACTTTAAGTAACAAACTTGTTTGGGGAAGAATCATGGGATTTTATTTCCCCCTTGTAAGTACAGTTAAGAATCGATTAGGAAGCCACACATCCATAAAAATCTCATCTCCTGTCTCCTTTGTTTGAATAACCGCTAAAACACTTTTGCTTCCAAATTTCTTGTTCTCAACCATCTTTAATTCTTTCACAGGATAGCTCCTGTCAATCTCCAACTCATTACATTTTAAAGAGGGTCTGATTTGAGTCCTGGATTTGACGTTGAACATTTCCATAAAGTTTGAATTTTTTTGAAGAGAAGACGTCATTGATCAACTCACTTTTTCAACCTTTAGCAAGTAATGGCCGTACGCTAAAGTGTGAACACTGTCCTTCAAGATTACTCTTTTATCGTCAAACGATGTTAACGCTTTTTTAGTTATCCTTTCAGTATGAACTTAGTGATTCCCAGATCGTATCAAATAAAATTTAGCATAAAATTGTTTATCTTCATATAGAGCATTTTTTTAGCAATCAACCATAAACTGTTGTTTTAAAGAGCTTTGTGTAACCTCTTTCGCTTTCATGCTTAGGTCCTAGCCTAAATGTTGGACATCACTTCTAAAGCGGTAGTTGTACATTTTAGCTTTAAGTCCTACTTGTTCTTGTATTTGACGTCCAGCTGTTTCATCTTTGAGACATCCTAACATTTGTATTCTTTGACTCATGAGCATGAAATAGTTTATGGTTTTTTGAATATGTACTGAAATCGAAATACTCTGCAAGTCTGCTCAATGTTTGGTTTAGATTTGAAGTGACTATGAGGTAGAGGGAAGAGTAGGTATCGGTATACATTAAAATTATATTTTCAAAGCTTTTTAACATCACGTTATACTGAAATTTATACATATGCACCTTTGCTAAATCCAAAATACACTGACCGATGTAAAATGGTCGATTACGCTGAGACCTGTGCGTTGTTAAATGTACGGCCACTAAGTTTTTGTTGATAATGGATCTATCGATGAAGTTTACTTTTCCTACTTCTTTTAGGACCTCTTTTTCGTTTGTGACTACTTTTATGGTTAGACGTTTTTTCTGGTTCTTGTATACTTTTTCCAAATACACGGTTTTTTAATAGTTTAAAGAAGTGTTTTTCAAATTCGTTTTTAGCTTTTTGACGTACGTCGTATTCAATTATACATAACCTTTTAACCGATCAGATTGTTGAAACTGAAGCGCTCTATGAACTTTTGTATCTTTAAGTCCTAATTCCGTAGCATGTGCAATCATTGAATGGTGAGCAATATAATTGGATTTGTTTTCCGATGGGGCTAACTATTTTTTTGTTCTCTACCATTTGGAGGGATTTTGATTTCTGGAAAAAGAGGGAAGTCGTTGTGTAGGTCGTGAAGTTTCTCAGGGTATTGAATATCTACTTCTAGGAGATAACGTATCGGAGAATCATCAGGTATGCTTTCTACGTTTATTTTATCAAGGTCTTAACGATTTCCTCGGACCCATAAATTCCTACCGTATAATTTACACAATAAATCTCAAGAAACAATCAAAGCTCGTTTCTTCCTCAACAAAATGACAATGTAATGTTCAATGGTATAAGAAAAATATTAGAAAGGAGTTAATAAACTATAACAGCTTTCATAGTAAAGTTTCACAAAGTTGACAACGAACTGTTGTTTTTACCCACACCTTGATAAATTAATAGGTGGTCCGGGTTTTCGTTGTAGTCTTGAATTTTTTTCTCGTCCAAGATAGACAAGAACCTCTTCGGTAGCCAAACGTCCGCTGACGTAAAGTCCGTCTCTCCTACTTTGCCTCCAAAATCGCATACAGCCAGGAGACTGTGATCTCCATACTTCTTGTTTCTGTTGGTGACCAGCTTAAACGCCAAAACGGGATACTCCCTCCCTACTACCAAATCTGAACACTTCAGATTTGGACAAACGTCCGTGGTGGACTTTGCATTAAACTGACTAATCATGTCCACCATTCTGCAAAAAGAAATCTTTTAGTAAATACAAACGACACACGTCCAAAAGTAACAGCGGAAGAAAGTGAAAGGGCCGAGAACCCGTACGTATAAAAGGAAAACGAACGGCTGCTGCATTATACAACATGGACAACCGTCAGGTTCTCTTGCTGCGATTTCAGGAGCGAACACTTGAAGAAAAGCCGGGGCTCTGTTCCGCGTCCTGAAGAGGGCCTTCAGAGTGACCTGACAAGTAAGATTGACTTCTCGGAGGGTGGCGGTGGCTCTGCTGCGGCCGGTGGTGTGGCGGTGGCTGCAGGGACCTCCGGCGGTGTGTTTGAGGACGGAGGTGTGGCGGCGTGCTCTGCAGCAGGGACTTCCAGCGGCGCGTTTGGGGATCCTGGGGGTGATGTTAGGTCTATTGTTTCTATTGTGGGAAAGTTTTGTGGCCTTACAACAGCCGTTGGTATAGTTCGTTTCTTTTTTTTCTATTATTAATTTTTTCGTCTGCTGTTGTTGTCGGATGCACTGAAACATAATAAGGTTTTTGGTTAGCTATCTGGCGTTCTGAATCATTGAGAGAGGGCTCTAAAGATGAAATTTCCAGTTAAGTGGTACTAGTCAGGAGTATAATTAGTGGACTAGTATTTTAACGTTAACATGTATATATATGGGTAACAAAATTAATATAAATGTAATTATGCATTCATATACACAAATGGACTTGTATATTAATTTTGTTTGCCAATCTTAACAACATAAAAGTTTATAAAGTCTATAGGATAAATTATTTATATGGTATACGTGAAGCATTATAGTTAGTGAAATATGGCCTGTTTAGAACTTGGTACATTAGCAGACCGAAATTTAGTTGATTATGTAGTTGTAACTAACCTCAAATGTAACAATTTTGACTTTAATTACCTGTAGACATAATATTATATATAGTGTAATTTATAGTTAGATTTATGCAGTGTATAACAAAATTATTATAAATTAATTATGCATTCGTACACATATATGGACTTGAATAGTAATTTTGTTTGCCCATCTTAGCGATATAAACGTTTATAAAGTTTATAGGATATAAACTTAATTGTTTATAGGATATACGTAAAGCTTTAGTTACAGTTAGTGAAATATGGCTAAAAAAAGTGCGGCTAAAGTAGATATATTGAAGGAGCTTTAAATAGGGGGGGATTGATTATATGTTTGTGGGTTATTTGTGGGATATGCCTTAGCTTCTGTATAATTAGGATTACTAAAATAAACTTTTTGCATTGATTAGGGCTTGAAGTAGACAAAAGTTTAAAGTTATAGGTAGTTTAGGGAGTAATTGTAAAATTACTTACTTATCGGGTCACTCTGCGGGAAGGCCCTCTTCAGGACGCGGAACAGAGCCCCGGCTTCTTCAAATGTTCGCTCCTGAAATCGCAGCAAGAGAACCTGACGGTTGTCCATGTTGTATAATGCAGCAGCCGTTCGTTTTCCTTTTATATGTACCAAATCTGAAGTGTTCAGATTTTGTAATGGGGAAGCAATATCCCGTTTTGGAATCTAAGCTGGTCACCAACAAAAACAAGAAATATGAGGATCACAGTCTCCTGGCTGTATGCGATTTTCGGAGGCAAGGTGGGAGTTAAGGACTTTACGTCAGCGTACGTTTGGCTACCGAAGAGGTTCTTGTCAATCTGGGACGAGAAACGAATACAAGAGTACAACGAAAATCCGGACTACCTATTGGTTTATAAAGGTGTGGGTAAAAACAACGAGTTTGTTGTCAACTTTGTGAAACGTAATAAATAACATTTTACTATGAAAGCTGTTATAGTTTATTAACTCCTTTCTAATATTTTTCTTATACCATTGAACATTACATTGTCATTTTGTTGAGGAAGATACGAGCTTTGATTGTTTCTTGAGATTTATTGTGTAAATTATACGGTAGGAATTTATGGGTCCGAGGAAGTCGTTTACGACATTCTTGAACGGGCGGCGGGCTCGTGATAATTATTTTCCTCCAGACGGGTCAGTTGGCCAATTCTTTTATGCGGTCAGTGAAAGTGGTTTCGCATGCTGCACCGGAACTGCAGGAACTTTTGGTAGGTCAACAGGTGTCGCTTGCTGAGTCGACTCCACGGCGTCACCGACCTTTCGCACACTCGAGCAAAGGTGTGTGCACACTGTAAGCTATCGAGTGAAAAGTGATGGAGTCGCCTAAGTGTTGTTGTAACAGCAGGTTTCACAAGTCGACGACTTGTTAGAACACTAAAGTCGACGCATATTAGCATGCACTCAATGTTGACGCAAGTTTTCACACACTCAAAGTCACCGAGAGTCGACGGCTTGCAGTTTGACACGATCAAAGTGCTCCCAAGTTTGCACTCCAGCGGCTCCCAGGTTTGTACAACTCAAAGTTGACGGCTTGCAAGTTTATACACACTTAAAGTCTCGGATTGATCTCTCGCAGGTTTGGCACATGTCGTCGAGCGAAATATTTCTAAGTGTTGGTGTGGCTGCACGAGAGTTTGACCCGTCCAAAGTCCTCGGGCCCACAGAGTTTGGCGTAGCCAAAGTCGTCGAGCGAAATTTTTCTAAGTCCCTGTGTGGCCGAGTGAAATATTTCTAAGTGTCGATGTGATCATACAAGAGTTTGAAGCACCCAAAGTCGTCGAGCGAAATGTTTCTAAGTGTCGGTGTGGCCGCACGGGAATTTGATGCGTCCAAAGTCCTCGAGCCCACCCGCAAGTTTGGCGCACTCAAAGTCGTCGAGCGAAATATTTCTAAGTGTCGGTGTGCCCATACACAAGAGTTTGGCGCGCCCAAAGTCCTCGAGCCCACCCGCAAGTTTGACTTACTCTAAGTCGTCGAGCGAAATGTTTCTAAGTGTCGGTGTGGCCGCACGGGAGTTTGATGCGTCCAAAGTCCTCGAGCCCACCCGCAAGTTTGACTTACTCTAAGTCGTCGAGCGAAATGTTTCTAAGTGTCGGTGTGGCCGCACGGGAGTTTGATGCGTCCAAAGTCCTCGAGCCCACCCGCAAGTTTGACTTACTCTAAGTCGTCGAGTGAAATTTTTCGATGTGGCAATTTTTACCTACTGAAGCACTACTCTCCTTCATCACCTCAACATTTTTCACAAGGATATTATGAAGATAACATTGACACTCAACCTCTGATTTCCGGTTAACAGAAATATATTAATAAAAAAACATTATCTGTTCTAGTCACAAAATAATATGTATACTTACTTTAGGAATAAAGTCTTTGCAAATTAAATCTGTAACGTACAACAAAGTTCATTTAACAAATTGTCTCATACTGAATGCGTTTTACAATGAAATAAATTATTTTCTTTCACGCGGTTAATACGTTACAGTAGAAACTACTGCTACAAGCAACGCAGATTCTGAATACAAAATTGATATCCCACCATGCAAAAATAAGAATAATAAATTTGACGACTCATCTGGATCTAATTTTTTCTACAAACCTGCTGCCACATCACCAAACAGAGACAATATGTTGGAAATTGTTGTATTAACAGTCTTAAGTAAACATTTATATAGTTTTTTAATTCTATAGTTATTTGTAATAACGTAATCCAAAAACACTGAAATGGTGCATTTTCTAAAACCCATTAATTTTGTTAATTGCTAAAGTAAAAAAAATATTTTATGTAGGTTTGTGTTTGCGTTGTAATAGATGAAAATAAACGAAAAAATTATTTCATTATAAGATGGAAGAATGATTTTTTTAAACATTTGAATGACCTTGTCATTATCGTTCCTCCCCCCCTCTCCCTCCACCCGTGACGTCACAACCTCGCCCCTTCCTCTTCCCCTATTACGTCATGGATGAAGCCAGGTTTGACGTCATGAATGACACCAATTGTCGGGTGACCATCTGCCTTACCCCCTAACATCTGTCATGTATTAGTTATAACTCCTATTAGTTATTTTATACTTATTAGTTATAACTTATAACACTAACACTACAACAAACTTAACGATCTACACGACTTTCTTCTCTTTCAAGAAAGCAAAATCCCCGAATGGTAGATCAAAAAATGGTTAGCCACATTAGATAACAAATCCAATTATATTGCTCACCAATCAAAGATTGCACTAGCTATGGAATTAGGACTAAAGGTTAAAAAAGTTCATAGAGCTCTTCAGTTTCAACAATCTGATTAAAAGGTTACGTAAGTGGACATCATAGGCCCTATCTCAACAATGTTAAATTAACAAACTTAAGAGCCCGTTTTCACAGCAACCATTTAAGATATCAACATGAAATTTTTATAGTGTTAGTAGGTAGTGATTTGTAAACCTAGAAGCAAAATAACTTATAATTATTAAACATTTTATAAAAAAATATTTCGTATAAAATTAAATTTAAATTGAAAATTTTTAATATTTTTATATTTAATATTTTTAAATTTTTCTTTTGTTCTTCTTTTGCTTCCCGCCTCGTTGACCCGTTTGATGAAACAGCGCTGCAGGTTCAATCGCACATTTTCACTAAATTTCAGTCCCAGTCCTTTCAGCACATCAATGTTTGCTGTGGCACCTTTATTTTATAATATCAATGCATCATAAACACCAATTATTCTCATAGTTACCAAACCACAAAAGACAGTTTTAGGCAATCGCTTCCAAATTAGGCTGTTAAAAGATTCGTTCGGGTTCTGAGTCTGGCCTAACTTACAACGGCTAAGTAATTCTGGGTTCGATAGGTGACGGAAGATGTGCTTTATTTTGTCCATTACTGCTTGAGGCAATGAGTGTTTATGGGTATATTTTCCCTTGGTAACCAAGGCCCTACCTAACAGCTGAGTGCTGGGGGAGAAAATGTGGAAAATGCGCCATGTAATAATTCAGGAAACAATAAATTAAAACATGTTATAGTTTAATTGAAAGTATATATTTGGCACCATTTTGTTCGTGAGATAATAGACTAAAATTTAAAACAAAAAACCAAAATTTATTTTTTTTAATTTTTTTTGCCTATGATGTCCCCCCACTAGCTATGGAATTAGGACTAAAAGTTAAAAAAGTTCATAGAGCTCTTCAGTTTCAACAATCTGATTAAAAGGTTACGTAAAGTTGAAAACCTTACGTCAAAAACCTAAAAACTTATTTGAAAAAAACTTCTTTAAACTATTAATAAACAGTGTATACGGAAAAAGCATAGAAAACCAGAAAAACGTCTAAATATACAACTAGTCGGAAACTAGTATTTCGATTTCTGTACACATCCCAAAAATCATGAACTATTCCATGCTCATCTGGTAAAGAAAACAACAAGGTTAGGATGTCTCAAAGATGAAACAGCTGGACGTCGAATACAAGAACAAGTAGGACGTAAAGCTAAAATGTACAACTACCGCTTTAGAAGTTGTTTAGAATATTAATCATATGTTTAAAATAATCATATTTGCTTTGTTTACATTTTGTAATGTTATGTTTGTTGTTAAGATTATTCCAATAAAGTGAGTCAATATTGAATCTTTATATTGTGCTACATGCGTAGACTTTGGCAAGCTTTGAGTTATTTCAATACCTAATAACTTCTTCTGACAGTAGATCACTGTCTTTGAGCTATGCTTATGAGTTTGTAATACTTTCTCTTCACCTTTAGCAATTGTTGCTCTTTGGTACCCCCTCTCTACATTGCCAAAATTCTCGCATTGTTCATTAGGACAAGTTGGTTGTGATTGATTGGTACTGTACACCCATCCACACTGACATTCAACTTGTTTTAAACTTTTCACTTTGCCTGAGTTAATACAAGTCCTTTTGAGCGTATTGAGTAGTTTGATGTCATTGTTAGAATCCAAAAGGACGATTTGACCTCTGTGTTTTGAGTTTTCAAAAATCAATTTTCGTAAATTTACTTCGTATGATCCCTGCTCTCTCAACAGGTATTTTTGTGATTTCAGCGCAATGATAGTTTTATCAGGTGATTCAGTAGATTGCCCTAACTTGGCTCGATGAACATTGATATTGTGATTGTTGCCCCAAGCGTCAATGGCTTTCACCAAGTTGGCTCGTAGTGGCATTTCGGATTCTACTGTTATTTTATCTACCTGATTGAGATCTATCTTCTGCCTGATATCTCTAGCTTGCACCAGGTTATCATAGTCCAACGCTTGTCCATCTGCTTGTAGAATGCGTGATCCTTCAACTTTGACAATTCTGTTGTCTGTTATAACGGCAGTTTCACAATCAATTGAGACGGTACAGAGGTTCCTCACATCCTCACGTTGTGGTCCCCAGATAGACTTTATACGCTCCTCAAATTTCGGTGAAGTTTTCAAGTCAGGATATTCTGGTTTGACAACTGGTTGGGGTTCTACATGTGCCTTGATCTTTTGCTTTAGTAGGTTCTTTTCAGACCTACGCACCTTATAGGCTTTTCCTTCTGAAGGCACCTGTCTCACCATCTCTCCTTTTGGTGGTGGTAGGGGTATCTCGGACGTGGTTTCAGGGGGCAGTGTGACATCCACCTTATTGCCGATCAATAGTGCTGAGTCAGAACTTTTCTTTACCTTTCTTTTGCTAACAAAAGTAGGTATTCCATGTGTAATTACACAAACGCGGTACGATGGTGGTGCCGCTCTTCTAGTTTCTTCTTCCTCTTCTCTCTTGAAATCAGGGAGAGCTCTAAATTCCTCCCATTGTAATGTTATGTTTGTTGTTAAGATTATTCCAATAAAGTGATTCATTTAGTTAAACCAGATTTTATTCTTTTACATATTATATTAAACAGAAGTGATGTCCAACATTTAGGCCAGGACCTAAGCATGAAAGCGAAAGGAGTTAAACAAAGTTCTTTAAAACAACAGTTTATGTTTGATTGCTACAAACAAGCTCTATATGAAAACAAAGAATTTTTTGCTAAATTTAATTTTATACCATCCAGAAATCACAAAGTTTATACTGAAAGGATAACTAAAAAAGCGTTAACATCATTTGACGATAAAAGAGTAATCTTGAAGGACGGTGTTCACACTTTAGCGTACGGACACTTCTTGTTTAAGGTTGAAACGTGAATTGGTCAATGACGTCTCCTTTTTTTCAGACAAAATTTAGACTTGATGTAAATATTCAACGTAAATTCACGATCCATACCAGACCCTCTCGTAAATGTAATTAGTTGAGTCTTAAATGTATCTGACAACGGAACTCAATATACAAGTAAGATCTTAAAACAGGTATGTAGTGACTTTGGTATACAACATAACTTTACACCCCCTTATACGCCTCAAGCGAACCCTGTTGAAAGGACAAATAAGGTGATCGAAACGATGGTAGTACAATATTTAGAAGAAACTCAAAAGAAATGGGATGTACTGCTACCAGAGTTAGTGTTTGCGTATAATACTGCGACCCACAGTACTAAGGGCTACTCACCAGCGTATTTGAACTATGGGCGAGAATTAAGGACTCCACTTATGCTGGAACTACCCCAAGATCAGGATACAACCTCCCAGGATTAAGAAAAAGTGTTAAAGGAAGTGTACTGGTTGGTCAAGAAGCATATTGAAAGATCCCATGGAAACCAGCGACATTACTATAACCTTAGAAGGAGAAAGTACAAACCTAAAGTAGGAGATATGGTTTACTGCATGGATCGACATTTATCTGACGCAAGCAAAGATATAAATGCAAAGTTACTGTCTAAGTATACGGGACCACACTTCATTACTGAGGTTTTATCCCCTGTTGTGATCGAAATAATGAAGGATGGAAAACCAATGAGATTTCACGTGAAGGACCTAAAAATTCACAATGAGGAAAAACATTGAATGTTAGAGTTTAAAAAAATAGAAGTTGTTTTTTAGTTTAAGAAATTATTATGTTCAGTTTGGTGGGTTAGTGGTCAGTTAGTGGTACAGTAAAGTGGGTACAATATGTCCTCTCTACAGGAAGAAGACTACACAAGTCTCAGTCAAGGGAAGAGAACCGGTGACAGGATAATTAATTCGTACCTGGAGCTACTGCAAAGGAGGGGCAAGAAAAAGGTATGGCCTTCAGTCTACTCTCTAAATTCTCACTTTATGGAAAAGTTGATGAGAAGCAGCCCAGAGGAAACGATACGGTGGTTAAGGGGCGAGGATATATTTACGTACGACATCGCCTTAATCCCGTACTTCGCTAAAGGCCTTGATCACTGGGTACTATTAGTAGTGGATTTCCGCCTGAAGGAAATTCTAATTTATGACAGCCTCCATGGGCATTATAGAGAATTAGCTATAAAGCTACTTGATTTTTTAAAGTACACTGCACTGCATTTAAATAAACAAGTTCTGATAACTAGAAAATGGAAAATCAGGGATAAGCTAGGACCTCGCCAGTACAATGCTCGGGACTGCGGGATTTTTCTGTGCGTTTCGGCCGAAGCCTACTCAGCCGATAGGACAATAGGCTACTCTCAGCGAGATATACCATGGCTAAGAGTAGTCCTTTGCAAAGAACTTCGGACTGAGAAAATTATCTCACATCAAAACCCCCACCCGATATTCCCGGAGTAAAAGCTACTCCAATGAAGAGGGGTAGGAGGAATATCTCAAGACGGACTCCACCGTTGTTCGTGCCAAGAAAGCCCAAGGTGGATGGTCAAGGAGACATTAATATTCCTAAAAAAAGGAAACGTCCAAAGAAGAAAAGTAACCTCCAGGAGAACACTATATACCAGAGAGAACAAAAGAAAAACGTCAGCGCTCCCCGTCATCATCCTCGGAATCCTCGTCATCAAGTTCTAGTTCTAGCAATAGCTCCAGCTCAAAATCTAAGTCCGGCTCTAGCTCGTAGACATGTAGAATGCGTTTCTGAATGCATGATGCCTAAAGCTATAGCGAAGGCTTTAGCTATAGCGAACGTGCAGTCTGGAGTAAAGGTAATTTCTAACTTGAATGAGTAGCTCCTGTTTAATGGCCTCCTTGAACTGAACAACTGCACTTGCTGGTCGTTGCAATGTGGTGGTGATAGCAAGTGCACGAAATTTGCTATAAAATTCCTTCATATATCGATTAATTGATTTATCTGGAGCTGGTTGTCAGGCACAGCAGTGTTTTAGTACTCTACAATGCTCTCTGCAATCAAACACAAATTCTTCCACCCATCTTCGGACAGTGTGAACGCTGCGATAGCATGTTTCATTCTTCTTAAAAAATGTCAAAATTAGCATTTTCAGGATTATGCGTCCAATTCATTTCCTCTTGATGATGGCACCGTGTAACGGATATATGTGCTTTAAACATTTCGGAAGGAGCGATCTTTTATTTTTCCGTATAGAGAGGAGTAACGTTTTTATTATTAGTGGTGTCTTGAAAAAGCTGTCAATTCTAGTTTTAAAATATATTATAGTGTTTAAACAGTCTGGTGTAAATTCAATATGCAGCCACCACTTCTTATCAACAATACACATTAGTAGTGTTGTATTACCGGAGTTGTAACTAATTTATGCATGACAGGTGTTAGGGGGTGAGGCAGATGGTCACCCACACCTGGCCTCATGCATGACGTCACACCTGACGTCATAAGTGAGGCAGATGGATATGCATGGTGCACCACCTGGCCTCACCCATGCATGATGCATTGATCAATTTTGTGGGAGGACCAATAATCTACTCTACATATTTAATTTCATCTTTTGTCCTGAGGACTTTGGAGTGGTTAGAGGAAGGATGAGGAAGGAATGTTTAAGAAATATTTAATACCAATATCATATTCCCCTCCACCCCCCCCAGAGTTTTAGCTGTGTGTTTTTCTTTCTGTAAATTTGGTAGGCCAACCCTCTTCTTAAATGTTTTGATTTTATTATTTTTCAAAGTGAATTATGAGGGGTGGCACGCTCTTCATTTTTTTCTATTGTGTTTTTGATTCTTCTCTCCTCTTCAATTTTCATTGTGCCGATGACCTCCTGGATTGTTACGTTGGGATTTTGTATATAGGTTGGAGTTATGTCAAACTCCACTCCACCCCTTTTCAACAGTACTTTCATGGAAGTGTGTTTAGGGAAGATGATGTACTAAATTATTTAAGTGGAGTGGAGTCAACGAGAAGCTATGAAGAAGAGGTAGTAGATCTTGATTGTAGTAGAAAAAAGGTCTGGAAGAAACACGGAACAGATAGATGCCACACAACCGTACTAGATGAAACTGCAAGGCGGAATGACCGTTTCAGCCAAAGCAATTGCGGACGGAGAAAACGAAGCATCAGCGTTCCTAGTAGTAGCGTTAGTCCTAGTAGAACATATTCAGTGTCGGACAGACGGAACCGCTGTTTCACAATCAGTGTAGATTTGAAGGTAGTGTTGTACATCGCTGGTGGTTGTGACGATGCCGGTGCACCACTACCTTTCCCGTAGTAGTAGTTGACAAGCGTGGTCACAGTAGCCAGGGCGGCGGAGTTGTCGGGTGGCGGTGGATCTGTTCCTGCAGCTGCGGCGGTTGCGAGGGATTCAGGGGAGACGGAGACTGATGTAATTCTGCGGATTTTCTTCTTTCCTGCAGTCTCTTCTTCTGTCGGTAGCCTTCTCTTGGTGACGATGTTCTGCAGTTTGGTGAAGTCCATTGCGCGGCAGACTGAGTGCACCCAGGGGTGTACGTAAACCTTATATACTTTTAAAAGTAGTCCCCTTCAAAGACTTTAGTTTTTATGTAATAAAATAGGTAATAGGGTATGTTACGGCCTTGGACTTAAAGCCATGCTCAGTGTCTGCCTCTATATCCAATATGATTCATGATTCATTATTTACTATTTTAAACATATGATTTTTGTTATTGTTTATTATTGTACGGTTGCCTCTCATTTTTATCGTGTTCAAAATGTATTATTTATTTTTTATTATTAATTTTACAGTGAATTATACTAATACTGAAATGACGAATTTTTATGCAAAACGGTAAACTATCAATCAACTAATAAGCGAACGAGAACAGGCTGACTCGTGCTCGGTTGCGGCCTTGCGGGACAGATAGTGATCATCCTTCCTCCACTCCTCGGCGGCGCAGCGCATTAACGCTTCTTGTCCGTAGCGGCCGACGCAGGAATCGTCTTCCTCAAAAACCGGTTTTCACTGCTCCACGCAACCTTTCCTGTCGCGCCGGCGAGCCGATGACTCGTGTTGAGTTTTACAAATAAAAACAATTCCTGTCTTCTCGCACTGGGCTAACTATCCTGGTATTATTTACTGCTATATTTCTTCGATTTAATTAATGACCAAAATAATGACTCAAAATAAGAATATGTAGCTTAAATAAAGCGTCATGTTTCGTCCGTTTGTGAACAGTTTTGAAAATAATATTATTTTGCGGATATCTGATAAACAGAGCGTTTTAGAAAAAGATGATATTATTTTTTCACTTTACCCATTAGAACATAAATGCTCTAAAAAACACTATTTGCCAGCTCAGTTGGTAAATTATTTTGATAGTTTCAAAAATGCTCAGTGCCAGCCGACGAGAGCCTGTTTACGGGAGTCTTGCAGAAATTAACGACCAATCGGGTGTAAGTGGTGGCCTAATGACCCGTCCGTGACACACCGCTTGATTGGGACAATACCATTAGAGCAGCGCTCTCTGTGATTTCCCCAGGAGAAGCAACCATGAACCGTGTGAGGGTGAAAAAAATTCATGTGAACTGCTAGATATACAGGGTGATTGAAAAATTAGTTGTACCCCCATTAACTATTTTTCTATTTAATATATTTGAAATAGGTTTAAAGGGCTACATTATGATAGTTATTTTCAAAAAGTTTAACCCTTAGGGGTAGTGATGGTAGGGGGTAACTCAAAAATTTCAAACGTAAACCCCTATCGAGCGACCCCTCATTTTAAAGAACTCATCAAAAGAAATAAGGTATGTCCACACTTGTGCCCTTTCACTTTCAACTTCCCTTTCAACGTTCAATTCAACATTCAATTCATCATGCGTCAACTCTTGCCTCTGATGCATGCCCTATGACGCATGCCCTTCACTGTCCACACTCGTGCCTCACTGCAGTTGTGTTTTCAAGATGGATGAAGACGATGGTATTCTGTTAAGAGGGATCAGTGCTGCATATTTAGTTATTAGGCAAGTAAATAAACGTAGGAGATCAAGGCGAGTGATTTGGGTGAAAGAGTTCTTTAAAACTCGTAATTTTAGTATTTTGAAATATTTAGAGGGCAATGAAAATGTGTTGTTTAAAAACTTTACAAGGATGTCTAAAAATAGATAATAAAATAATACAGAATATGCGTCATTACGCTTGGTTTTATTTGTATACAATTTACTGTTTACGTCCCATAAACACTCAAAAGACCTGTAGTCTTCAATAAACTCAACAGTTTGATCGTTATTCATGATAACACTGCAATAACACAAAAAACAACAAGTACACTTTACCGAAATCACCACAAAATTGAACGTTGACGCGCACAGAAATCCAACACTGGTGGAACCTCTTGCGCTATGTCATGCGCTATGAAATTCGGCTACTTCTGACTCATTCCGGGCATGCGTTGACGCATGCGTCCCGTGCGTCAAGGCATGCGCTACGGAATCAGAAGAGGCATGCGCTTAGCGCACGCAAAAGCGCACAAGTGTGGACATACCTATAGAATGGAGCAAATTCGACGTTGATATCTTACACGTAACCAAAATGGCAGCCATTTAAAACATTTTAAGAGTTTAAAGGTGACACAACATTTACCATAGCCATCTTTAAACACTTGAAATGATTTAAATGGCTGCTATTTTGGTTAGGAGTAAGATATCAACATCGGATTTGTGACATTCTATTTCTTTCGATAAGTTCTTAAAAATGAGAGGTCACTCAATAGGGCTTTATATTTGAAACTTAATCAGTTCTGATGGCATTGACAAGTCCTTTGTCCGGTGATATTAGTAGTTCACTTTACCGATAAGCTTAGCGAGAGCGAGAGTGGTTACAGTTTACTTTCACTTGAAACACTACTTAAATATTACTATTGTTTGGAAACAACTATGATCACATTGAAATTAACTATAGGTACTTGAAAAACAATAAATCTAATGAACTCTTATCTCAAAAAAAATTATATATATTATCTTTGCCTGAGAGCCACTTTTTCAATTCTAGTAAAAATTTGGACACAGATTTTGTGTTTTTAATTTCCCTTGGGATATCATTAAAACATTTTGGACCTAGATATACAAAACTTTTCTCGAACTTGTCCAAACTTTCTCTTAAAATTCTCTTAAAATTTTGACATTTCTTGTTAGGTGTATTTGTCTATATAAAATCTTACTATTTATTGTTTGCCCACTACAATTATAAAAAAATCTTATGAATTTCAAAATATAAAGGTGTTTTGTTGGAACAATATTTAATTCCTTAAATGAGGAAAATAATGTTCCCGTATTCCTTTATTCGTTATAATTGTAATATAATAATTCTGACTTATTCTTAATTTGTCAACTAAAAATGTCCTTCCCAACAATGAACTGCATATGGCAAGCGTGAGTTTATCAAGGCAAAATAAATCGTTCTTAAAAGTCTCTTTGCAGAATTTTTCTTAAATAGTTCAATTTACGAATATGACTTCTTATGGCGTTATGACTTACTTATGCGTTAAGCAATTCGACAGGTTTTTCCATTCCAATTTTCGATCAATATAAATCCCTAAATATTTAAAAGACTCGACTTTTTACAAGAATTCACAATTACAATTAGCATCATCACTACAATCATGGAACACAAATTTTCTGTTGAAATCAAAAATCAAAACAAGTAAGGTGGTGTTGTACTATGACACGTAGCAAAACAATCTTCTCATGAGCCATTTTAAGCCTACTCCTACATCTTAGACCTCAAGTAACTCCAAATGTTTCAAATGACTTTAAAATGTAAAGCGTGTACCCAACAATAAAAATAGAATTTTTTTATAAAATAGGTAGGGGAAGGGACTTTACAACCACCGTTTATAGCCTACATTTCTAAGTAATTGTGAATTCTACACATACAGATGGATAGAAGTCTCCTTCAGTATCTCTGTCGTTGCTGAAAACAACACGTTAGATAGTTAAATAGATTATACGGAGAGGGACAAACAAAATCACTCGGTTTCACCTTTCCTTCCAGGCTCGGACCACAACTGCGGTACGAGTTACATATTGAAAGTTAAAAGCAATTTTTACTATGTGTGTTGGATTGTTTTATGGTAACTTGAACTAGGGAAAAAAGGTACATGATCCTCCGGGCCGGATCGAACTCGGACACTCATGAGGGCAGCTGGGATGAAGGCATCACATCCTACTGAGCTTTGATTCCCGATGTGATAATAGTTGTTATAAATGATTTTTGCATTGGTGAAGAGCTGACTAGACAAAGCAGAGAAACCTCCAACTCCGTCTGCACAACAGGGTATCATATGGAATTCATAAGGGTTCATTTTCTCTACATGGAGCACAAATGAGAATATAGACAGAAGCTTATAGGGTGCGGTTGTGATAAAGAAGGCAGACTTGAAAAGGTGATTCACAGAGCTGTGTGATGATTGGATCGTGGGTAGATTATTTTTCTATCCACATATGACTGAGGATGATAAAAAACATGGCTAGAAGTAAGCGGGAGATTCATGACTGCTTTCTACTGGCAGGTGACTGGAGACGGAACCGGAGTCCTCCTCCGCTCCTGCCTCGGCCGTCGCTCCGGATTCCTCCTCTGTTCCTGCCTCGGCCGTCGCTCCGGATTCCTCCTCTGTTCTTGCCTCGGCCGTCGTAGCTCCCGTGTAGGGTTTATCAACTCCGCCGTGAGGGGTTTACTCACCCCTAACCTCTTCAGCGGAGACCTGTGCTCCAGAGTCGGAGTCGTGGGCTGCACCGAGAACTCCGGGGGGGGGGTTGATCCTCGGCTACCCACCCCGTCCCCTGTGTAGGAGCCGCCATCCCCGGTTCCTCCACGTCGGACTCACAGATGGCGAGCTACGAGCCGTCTACGGATTTTCTTTCGGGTCCTCTAGGGTTAGCTGTAGGACAACGACCTCCTCCGTCGTTCCGGCGTCGCTGGATGGCCTGATCGAACGTTAGGCGAAGAGGGTCGGTCCACCTACGTCACACTCGACCTGCGCCTCCGACGTGGTGACTTCCATCGCCTCTTCCGGCACCCCCTCGAGCTCCTCGATAGCCTTGTCTAAGTCCTGAAGGAGGGGTGTTCGTTCCGGTGAGGAGAGGTCGATCACCTCTTCCGGCTCTTGGATAGCCGCTCGCCCCTGCCCGCATCACCTCCTGGATCACGGCTCGGGCTCGCTGGGGGTCAATATTCAGCCCCAAAAACCTCGCGTTCCGGGCCAGTTTTTCAGCGAAAACGCAGGTGAACACCCCACACGATACGGCGTCACGTTGGCGAGGACACCTCAGTGGGGTTTCCAGGGTTGCAGTCCTTAAAAGATGGGTCCTCAGCCAGCCGAAATACTCTCAGTATCAGCAATACATTGAAAAATATGGTGATAGTGAACCAATATATCAAAATATTCTAAAATAATTTCAATCACAAAGACATTTCAAAGGAAAAACAGGTTGTTCAATAAATAAAGACAAAACTGGTAAATTACTTATTGTTTATTATAAAGATAATCTGGAACATAGCAATAAATGATTATTACATACGATGTTTCTTATCTATAGCCCTCCAACAATCCTTTATGAATTTATCTGTAGAGTCTGTCAGATAATCCTGACTCCATAAGATAAGCATACCACGTGCAGTTGGGTGCGGTTGTTTTAATTTATATTTCCTTAACCAGTAGTGTATGTATATAGCTTTTGAGAGAAATCCCCGTGACGTCAAAATGACGTAGCAGTCGCGTGCCCGCATTCTTGACCTCGAGGTCACCAATTGACCCCAATTGACCTCTAATTAAAAAGCAATTAGATAAGAGATATCAGGGCTTCCCCGACCCCGGGGTCACGATATCTCTTTTATCGGGGGTTTCCCGACCTCGAGGTCACCGATAGCGCTATTTCCGTGTTTACATTCCTTATCGCTTATCTCTTTGACCTAGGTCATGAATTGACCTCCAATTGACCTCTAATTAAAAAGCAATAAGATAAGCGATAGCGCTCTTTCCGCCATCTTTGTTTACACTGATTGTCGACATGTGCTGCTCATTAACTTGTTTTATGAATCCTATTTATCTCTGCCCTCTTGATACTTGCCAATTTGTTTTCGCGCACCCTTTAACTTTATTTGCAGTTATTTATTTTAACAACACTCTCATGTTTTTGCCGCGAGACGTCTTCTAGTAATCTCCGCCTTCCTGATACTTTTACAATATTTCTCAGATTTTAAATTAATTTTATTTTTCTCATGGCTCTAAAAAACAACACTGTTTAGCTTCAGCCGGTCGACGGCTTCTATCGATCTTTACTCTCCTAGTATTTTGAAAATTTTTTTCGGAATTTTCTCTGTTTTAAATCTATTTTATTTACTATCTCGATGCTCTCTTCAACCGGTTTAGCCGCACTACGTCTTCTAACGATCTCCACCTTCCTGATACTTTTACAATATTTCTTGGGAATTATTTCTCAGATTTTAAATTATTTTTATTTTTCTCATGGCTCTAAAAAACAACACTGTTTAGCTTCAGCCGGTCGACGGCTTCTATCGATCTTTACTCTCCTAGTATTTTGAAAATATTTTATTTACTATCTCGATGCTCTCTTCAACCGGTTTAGCCGCACTACGTCTTCTAACGATCTCCACTCTCCTGATACTTTGAATTTATTTTCTCTGAAATTATTGAAAATTTAACTTCAGTGTTTAAGTCGTTGTACATTACGTAATATTCAAAGTCCTCTTCTCATTTATGCTTTCCTATTATTAAAATGAATTTTTGTCCTATAAATGTGCGGTAACCAAATTAAGTTATTTCTTTTATTTATTTATTTTTCATACTCTAAGCGGCACAGTTTTTCTCCTTTTAAATTATGCTCCTCTGGGTTTTTTAAAATAATTAAAATTATTTCATTTTTGACTTCTACCGTTTTATGCTCTGCTAATACTCAGGAGTTAAAATTTTAGCTGTAGCGATGGAAAAATTTCATCAGCCACTTTGGCTGATCTGTACTATGACCATCACATGTTCAGTGCACTGCAATAACAAGATTATCATTCATTTGCGTCAATCGGTAACGATCGCCTGCTCCTATTCTCCGCCGACTAATATATTATGTACCTAGTACTTTACCACTGAGCTAACTTGATCTCTGACAAATATGAGTTTTGTACACCACGAGACTGTATTATTATTAGCATTATTTCATATCTCCGGTTAATATATTGAACACCACGGGACTGTATTATTAGACATAGTAGCAGGTTATTAATAGCATTGTTTCATCGGCAGCCGTACTGTTAAGATCGCTGTTTGAAATTTTAAAATTAAACATGGATAACGAGAAATTGTTTACAGTTTCTAGCTGAGACTGGTAATAAAATACACAACAACGAAATACTCAGTATCATAGAGGAGCTGAGGGAAGCAGGTTATATTAAAGGAGCAGGAAACAGTAGATTTAAAGCATTGTTACAATGAGTATCGACAAATTTGGGCGTAGCCTAAAATCAAAGAACAAGGATGTTAAGGTTTTAAAAGGTGATGGATTTAATCTAACGGACGACGGAAACTATGATATGCAAAATAAACGATTATGGTAAACGGCAGATGCTACGGATCTTACCGACGCGATGAATTTGCGTATATCAAAAAGAATATGCTTGACATTAACTAATGATGATTATGACGCAAAAAACAGACATATTAACAATTTGAAAGCTCCATTACAGCCCAACGACGCAGCTACCAAAGCATATGTGGAAAACACTTTAAAAAATAAAGTAGCCCCTCTCTCAACTAACTTGGCTAAACAGACATTAGATATTGCTGATGTAAAAAATAGAATTGCAAGAAGCGAAGGGAGGATTGAAACTAATAAGATTTACTTTGAAAAGCAATTGAGAAAATTCGGAACATATGTGTTCAATTATATTAATAAAAAACAGACTGGTAGATCCGCTACATTACCTATAGCCAGTCCCGACGATTATTTAAATTGGGAAGAGTTGTTTAAGTTACCCACAACTCGTAGAAATGCGGAAGTGGATAGTGAGGATGAGGAGATTGATATTTCAGTACAACCTAGTGATGGTTTATTCGTACGACCCACATTATAAATATTGATTGCGTATGTGATATTTAATCAGTTGATCCAAGATGTTGTTACTGCTAGTAGCATTGCTACCTTTTGCTTCGTGCGACATTGGAAACAAGTCTATAGAGTTTTTAAAATATTATGATTATATCGATGATCATGCCCTGACACAAGATATCACTATTGCAGTAAAACTATTTCAAGAAACATTTCATATTGAACCAACAGGGTTATTAGATGAAGAGACTCTTTAGCTTATGGCTACACCCCGATGTGGGATGAAAGATAGAATACTACCATTTGCAGTGGTTCCTGGTAGAAAATGGAATACCTCTGTTATTACTTGGTATTTTTACGGTCCATCACAACACATTAACTTAGTTGAGAAAGCGTTTAAAGTTTCGGATAACCATGCAAATTTAACATTTAAAAGGAACACTAATCCAATAATATATGTATCTATTGCACCGCAGAGACAACATATAATGTACTCTAGACGTAACACATGCCCTTATGACTTTGACGGACAAGGAGGGGTTCTTGGTCATGCTTACCTTCCAGTTTCATATTACAATACCACTGATATTCACATGAACCCTATGTTGATGAACAATGTTTGGATTCTGAGCTTAAATCCATCTGATAGAAAAATAAATGACTATAAAAAACCAAGGAAACTAACAGATTAGTTAAGATTCCTACCGACAGATTTTTCTCATATATACGGGATTTATCAAAGACCAAACGGTCAGATTGCTTTGTTTACTAACACAGATGATATGTATATGTTTACATATCCATCTTTATTGTTGACTACAAAGTATAGAGTTTTAAGCATAATAGGTAGAAAAATTATACAAAAATCAACTCTGTTTTTCAAACTAACCAAGGTAAAACTTATATGCTTGTAGACGATTATTATTTGTACGAGCTGGATGAGTGTCGTTATTCAGCTAGATTTTTGGGTGAGGTGGCTAACACACTATTAATTGTTTTAGCGGTCACCAGGTACTGGTCGGTATCTTGAAAAGCGAATCATCAGCCCGTCAACGCTGTAGAGTGTCCACCCACTTCCTTTTCCCTCGTACTCACTATTTTCACGGCACAACCCTTCGAACATATCTCCCAAAATATTGCTAATGTTTGAAGATTCGTATACAGTCCGGTTAGAGGTTTTAAATGTTCTAATCCGCGCCTCATCGGTTAATGGTTTTGTGTAAATGCACTCAATACTTTATCTCCTTTCCTTCTAATGACCTTTTCAATTAAATAAATATCACTGTAACGAGTTTTACTTAGTTCCTGCTCGTAGAATCCCCCTTTAATGGCTTCTCCTGCTTCATCCTTTAAAATATATGTAATCGGTCTTGTAGGTTTTATTTTCAACCAGTAGCAGTAAACAGAAACTTTAAGGAATAAATACAATTTCAACGACATTAGCTTTCCAACCCTAGTTAAAGAGATTGTTAAATTTGGAAAACAAAATCATACTTAAATCTTGAGACATATAATTTTAAGATATGATACAAGGTGGTCGGAAATTCCGTTGGTGGCTGAATCTATTACAACCTCAAAGGGTAATTTTCAAAACGTTTTTCAAACTTTATCACATATATACATATTCTGTTGTAAACTTCTTAAAAATACATCCACACATTTTAACTCACACTCTCTACTGATTCCGGACAGATCTCCTCGTCGGAGGATGTTGCGCCTTGTTGAAATTCTAGAAGCTCCTGCTCTGTGGGGAAGTTCTCGTCCTGTTCGGAGTCAGATAACAATCTTTACGCTTAGGATGTAAATCAAAAGATGACAGGCAAAAATAATGTTCCAAACATTTCATGCTTTACAGCACGTCTTTGTTTCCTTCAAATGTTTCCGGTAATTTATCAAAAATTAATCCTATATCATTAACATAGTTTACAAAGAAAGACTTTGGTAAGAAACGGACTGACTCTGCAGCTAAATCATTTTTTTTTTCAAATCTTTTTTTTTAAACCTTTCTTCTGATTTCCATCAGTCTAACCGCACGTGAACGAATAGTTATATTAGTTTAAAAGATGATTTAAAATGTATAACTATGGAAAAAAACAGAAATTTGTTTCAAATCTATGATCAGAATTTAAAAAATGTTCACGTAATCAATTTAGAAGATTTGAGCTGTCCAAACTTAAATATAGAAATCTATTTTTTCCGAACATTTGACTTCACTCTTTTAAAGTGGGCTGCTAACTCACACTCTCTACTGATTCCGGACAGATCTCCTCGTCGGAGGATGTTGCGCCTTGTTGAAGTTCTAGAAGCTCCTGCTCTGTGGGGAAGTTCTCATCCTGTTCGGAGCCAGATAACAATCTTTACGCTTAGGATGTAAATCAAAAGATGACAGGCAAAAATAATGTTCCAAACATTTCATGCTTTACAGCACGTCTTTGTCTTCCTTCAAATGTTCCGGTAATTTATCAAAAATTAATCCTATATCATTAACATAGTTTACAATGAAAGACTTTGGTAAGAAACGGACTGACTCTGCAGTCATATTTTCATAATTATTTTTAAAACACTCTACTATAGCTAAATCATTTTTTTTTCAAATCTTTTTTTTTAAACCTTTCTTCTGATTTCCATCAGTCTAACCGCACGTGAACGAATAGTTATAATAGTTTAAAAGATGATTTAAAATGTATAACTATGGAAAAAAAACAGAAATTTGTTTCAAATCTATGATCAGAATTTAAAAAATGTTCACGTAATCAATTTAGAAGATTTGAGCTGTCCAAACTTAAATATAGAAATCTATTTTTTCCGAACATTTGACTTCACTCTTTTAAAGTGGGCTGCTAACTCACACTCTCTACTGATTCCGGACAGATCTCCTCGTCGGAGGATGTTGCGCCTTGTTGAAGTTCTAGAAGCTCCTGCTCTGTGGGGAAGTTCTCATCCTGTTCGGAGCCAGATAACAATCTTTACGCTTAGGATGTAAATCAAAAGATGACAGGCAAAAATAATGTTCCAAACATTTCATGCTTTTTCAGCACGTCTTTGTCTTCCTTCAAATGTTTCCGGTAATTTATCAAAAATTAATCCTATATCATTAACATAGTTTACAATGAAAGACTTTGGTAAGAAACGGACTGACTCTGCAGTCATATTTTCATAATTATTTTTAAAACACTCTACTATAGCTAAATCATTTTTTTTTCAAATCTTTTTTTTTAAACCTTTCTTCTGATTTCCATCAGTCTAACCGCACGTGAACGAATAGTTATAATAGTTTAAAAGATGATTTAAAATGTATAACTATGGAAAAAAAACAGAAATTTGTTTCAAATCTATGATCAGAATTTAAAAAATGTTCACGTAATCAATTTAGAAGATTTGAGCTGTCCAAACTTAAATATAGAAATCTATTTTTTCCGAACATTTGACTTCACTCTTTTAAAGTGGGCTGCTAACTCACACTCTCTACTGATTCCGGACAGATCTCCTCGTCGGAGGATGTTGCGCCTTGTTGAAGTTCTAGAAGCTCCTGCTCTGTGGGGAAGTTCTCATCCTGTTCGGAGCCAGATAACAATCTTTACGCTTAGGATGTAAATCAAAAGATGACAGGCAAAAATAATGTTCCAAACATTTCATGCTTTTTCAGCACGTCTTTGTCTTCCTTCAAATGTTTCCGGTAATTTATCAAAAATTAATCCTATATCATTAACATAGTTTACAATGAAAGACTTTGGTAAGAAACGGACTGACTCTGCAGTCATATTTTCATAATTATTTTTAAAACACTCTACTATAGCTAAATCATTTTTTTTTCAAATCTTTTTTTTTAAACCTTTCTTCTGATTTCCATCAGTCTAACCGCACGTGAACGAATAGTTATAATAGTTTAAAAGATGATTTAAAATGTATAACTATGGAAAAAAACAGAAATTTGTTTCAAATCTATGATCAGAATTTAAAAAATGTTCACGTAATCAATTTAGAAGATTTGAGCTGTCCAAACTTAAATATAGAAATCTATTTTTTCCGAACATTTGACTTCACTCTTTTAAAGTGGGCTGCTAACTCACACTCTCTACTGATTCCGGACAGATCTCCTCGTCGGAGGATGTTGCGCCTTGTTGAAGTTCTAGAAGCTCCTGCTCTGTGGGGAAGTTCTCATCCTGTTCGGAGCCAGATAACAATCTTTACGCTTAGGATGTAAATCAAAAGATGACAGGCAAAAATAATGTTCCAAACATTTCATGCTTTACAGCACGTCTTTGTCTTCCTTCAAATGTTTCCGGTAATTTATCAAAAATTAATCCTATATCATTAACATAGTTTACAATGAAAGACTTTGGTAAGAAACGGACTGACTCTGCAGTCATATTTTCATAATTATTTTTAAAACACTGGTTAGTTTGAAAAACAGAGTTGATTTTTGTATAATTTTTCTACCTATTATGCTTAAAACTCTATACTTTGTAGTCAACAATAAAGATGGATATGTAAACATATACATATCATCTGTGTTAGTAAACAAAGCAATCTGACCGTTTGGTCTTTGATAAATCCCGTATATATGAGAAAAATCTGTCGGTAGGAATCTTAACCAATCTGTTAGTTTCCTTGGTTTTTTATAGTCATTTATTTTTCTATCAGATGGATTTAAGCTCAGAATCCAAACATTGTTCATCAACATAGGGTTCATGTGAATATCAGTGGTATTGTAATATGAAACTGGAAGGTAAGCATGACCAAGAACCCCTCCTTGTCCGTCAAAGTCATAAGGGCATGTGTTACGTCTAGAGTACATTATATGTTGTCTCTGCGGTGCAATAGATACATATATTATTGGATTAGTGTTCCTTTTAAATGTTAAATTTGCATGGTTCTCCGAAACTTTAAACGCTTTCTCAACTATGTTAATGTGTTGTGATGGACCGTAAAAATACCAAGTAATAACAGAGGTATTCCATTTTCTACCAGGAACCACTGCAAATGGTAGTATTCTATCTTTCATCCCACATCGGGGTGTAGCCATAAGCTAAAGAGTCTCTTCATCTAATAACCCTGTTGGTTCAATATGAAATGTTTCTTGAAATAGTTTTACTGCAATAGTGATATCTTGTGTCAGGGCATGATCATCGATATAATCATAATATTTTAAAAACCCTATAGACTTGTTTCCAATGTCGCACGAAGCAAAAGGTAGCAATGCTACTAGCAGTAACAACATCTTGGATCAACTGATTAAATATCACATACGCAATCAATATTTATAATGTGGGTCGTACGAATAAACCATCACTAGGTTGTACTGAAACATCAATCTCCTCATCCTCACTATCCACTTCCGCATTTCTACGAGTTGTGGGTAACTTAAACAACTCTTCCCAATTTAAATAATCGTCGGGACTGGCTATAGGTAATGTAGCGGATCTACCAGTCTGTTTTTTATTAATATAATTGAACACATATGTTCCGAATTTTCCCAATTGCTTTTCAAAGTAAATCTTATTAGTTTCAATCCTTCCTTCGCTTCTTGCAATTCTATTTTTTACATCAGCAATATCTAATGTCTGTTTAGCCAAGTTAGTTGAGAGAGGGGCTACTTTATTTTTTAAAGTGTTTTCCACATATGCTTTGGTAGCTGCGTCGTTGGGCTGTAATGGAGCTTTCAAATTGTTAATATGTCTGTTTTTTGCGTCATAATCATCATTAGTTAATGTCAAGCATATTCTTTTTGATATACGCAAATTCATCGCGTCGGTAAGATCCGTAGCATCTGCCGTTTACCATAATCGTTTATTTTGCATATCATAGTTTCCGTCGTCCGCTAGATTAAATCCATCACCTTTTAAAACCTTAACATCCTTGTTCTTTGATTTTAGGCTACGCCCAAATTTGTCGATACTCATTGTAACAATGCTTTAAATCTACTGTTTCCTGCTCCTTTAATATAACCTGCTTCCCTCAGCTCCTCTATGATACTGAGTATTTCGTTGTTGTGTACTTTATTACCAGTCTCAGCTAGAAACTGTAAACAATTTCTCGTTATCCATGTTTAATTTTAAAATTTCAAACAGCGATCTTAACAGTACGGCTGCCGATGAAACAATGCTATTAATAACCTGCTACTATGTCTAATAATACAGTCCCGTAGTGTTCAATATATTAACCGGAGATATGAAATAATGCTAATAATAATACAGTCTCGTGGTGTACAAAACTCATATTTGTCAGAGATCAAGTTAGCTCAGTGGTAAAGTACTAGGTACATAATATATTAGTCGGCGGAGAATAGGAGCAGGCGATCGTTACCGATTGACGCAAATGAATGATAATCTTGTTATTGCAGTGCACTGAACATGTGATGGTCATAGTACAGATCAGCCAAAGTGGCTGATGAAATTTTTCCATCGCTAAAGCTAAAATTTTAACTCCTGAGTATTAGCAGAGCATAAAACGGTAGAAGTCAAAAATGAAATAATTTTAATTATTTTAAAAAATAAATAAATATACGTATTCGCTCAATTGAGTAGAGAATGTAAAATACCAGAGAAATAATTCCCAAGAAATATTGTAAAAGTATCAGGAAGGTGGAGATCGTTAGAAGACGTAGTGCGGCTAAACCGGTTGAAGAGAGCATCGAGATAGTAAATAAAATAGATTTAAAACAGAGAAAATTCCGAAAAAAATTTTCAAAATACTAGGAGAGTAAAGATCGATAGAAGCCGTCGACCGGCTGAAGCTATACAGTGTTGTTTTTTAGAGCCATGAGAAAAATAAAATTAATTTAAAATCTGAGAAATATTGTAAAAGTATCAGGAAGGCGGAGATTACTAGAAGACGTCTCGCGGCAAAAACATGAGAGTGTTGTTAAAATAAATAACTGCAAATAAAGTTAAAGGGTGCGCGAAAACAAATTGGCAAGTATCAAGAGAGCAGAGATAAATAGGATTCATAAAACAAGTTAATGAGCAGCACATGTCGAAAATCAGTGTAAACAAAGATGGCGGAAAGAGCGCTATCGCTTATCTAATTGCTTTTTAATTAGAGGTCAATTGGAGGTCAATTCATGACCTAGGTCAAAGAGATAAGCGATAAGGAATGTAAACACGGAAAGAGCGCTATCGGTGACCTCAAGGTCGGGAAACCCCCGATAAAAGAGATATCGTGACCCCGGGGTCGGGGAAGCCCTGATATCTCTTATCTAATTGCTTTTTAATTAGAGGTCAATTGGGGTCAATTGGTGACCTCGAGGTCAAGAATGCGGGCACGCGACTGCTACGTCATTTTGAGTTCACGGGGATTTCTCTCAAAAGCTATATACATACACTACTTTAACCTATTACATGCTTTCCAATCATATCTCAAAATTCTTTGGTCAAATCTCGGTTCACTACAAATGGGTACAAATTTGACATTACAAAAACTGGTGTTCTAGTCACTGGTTCGGGCTGCCTGAATTTAATATTTGCTAAAAATGTTTTCCCTTGAAGTAAATTTAGAACTGTTTCATCAAAAGACCTATCAAAATTACATTGGTCCCATTTTATACATCTACGGTTATGACAGGCTGCAAATGCAAACTGGTTATTACGACTAGGATTTTCCATTTTTCCTGGGTTTAAACTGAAATCATAAATACCATCAATGAAAAAATTCTTACCACTATTGGCTGGACCGATTAAAACTAGTGAATTCTTTTTTCCTGATAACATTTCAAATATCTGATAAACCTCTGTCAAGAACTTAATAACTAATTTAAAATTAACATCGAATTGAAAATGTAATAAGTCTATTTACATGTACAGAGATTCTTTTATTGACCAATAGGTCCTGTTAAAAGTAGAACGGCTACCTGATGAATAGGCAGGGGTAGCTACAACCTCTGTCTGTAACCTATATAGATCTAACATAGACATTTCATTTACTAATTGTCTGTACATACGTGTTGCGTTATCAAATAATAGTCCAGTATGGATGACATCTTTCAGACGTGGTACACTGAACCAATCTGATGAGTAGGGCAACGCGTTAACTGGAGTATGCAGAAACTTTTTCATTGTAATAAAAATATCACAAGCCTGTATACGGTATCTTTTGTTGTTCAGTCTCTCAATCAGCGCCATCCACTGTTGTTGGCTGACCGCTGGTGTCTCTTCGGCTGAGGAGGTGGAGGTCTCTCTGTCATTTCCTTGATCAGGCCAGGCACTTTGTCCTCTCCAGTAGACGAATTCACCCAAAGATTCACCCCGTCTGGTAGCTCGGGTGTTCTTCCACGCGGGCCAATTCTTCCAGGAAGCTCTGCACCGCCGCCATCCCCGCAGCCCTCGGGAACCCCATTGAATCGTAAGCCTGGATCTCCTTACTCTGGGCCGCACCACCACCAAGAAACTCCGGGTCTATGCAAAATATTCGCGGGAGCGTCGGGTAGAACCGACTTCTTCGTTCCAGTAGTCGGAAGTACTTTCACTTTGCTGAGCTCTTTGACCAAAGTTGGAAAGGTCCGGATAGGAGGATGCAGGATAGGCAACTTTGAAGAGAGACCCCAACGGGTTAATTATGTATGATACACACATTTTTGCAAATGAAAGGTACACGGCTTCGGGCACCTTGTCCATGAGGGCCATGGACCCGAGTCTGCTTTCTACTGGCAGGTGACTGGAGACGGAACCGGAGTCCTCCTCCTCTCCGGCCTCAGCCGTCGTTCCGGAGTCCTCCTCCTCTCCGGCCTCGGCCGTCGTTCCGGAGTCCTCTTCCGCTCCTGCCTCGGCCGTCGCTCCGGATTCCTCCTCTGTTCCTGCCTCGGCCGTCGTAGCTCCCGTGAAGGGTTTATCAACTCCGCCGTGAGGGGTTTACTCACCCCTAACCTCTTCAGCGGAGACCTGTGCTCCAGAGTCGGAGTCGTGGGCTGCACCGAGAACTCCGGGGGGGGGGGGTTGATCCTCGGCTACCCACCCCGTCCCCTGTGTAGGAGCCGCCATCCCCGGTTCCTCCACGTCGGACTCACAAATTGAATTGAATTGAAAAATCTCTTTATTGCTCAAAAATACAATACAGCCAACAACACAACTACTCTAAGCTACAATATAGATAACATAAGGTAATACAAGGTGTGTGTTGGTCATAATATGCTTATACATTACAATAAGCAATAAAGCCCTGAGGTTATAAACCTGTGCGGGAAAACCATTAATCTTAAAACTAACTCAGTAGTGTGAAGTGCCTGGCCGGAAACTGTGCCACAACACAATTGCTACATGATAGATATACAACAAAACTCTGGCTTCAGAAGGAAGAACGAAAAGGAAAACACAACTCTACAAAATAACAAGTATGTGACATACTTATAAACTAAAAAATAAAAAAATACTTATGACTAATCTTCTAGACTATAAAAAATATGTACGGTATAGGGATCCAGAAAATCATCTTTTTACTCAATGGTGTTAAAAAAGGAATTTATATCGCTATGCATTAGCAAGTAGTAACGTGTTAGCTTATTAAATTTATTTTTATTTGTACACTGCTTTATGTTATTAGGTAAGAGATTATAGAATTTCGGTGCCAAATATAAATAGAACTTTTTGAATAAGGTCATTTTGGGTCTCGGAACATACATATTACCTCTGTTCCTTAGTACAACATAGTTCTGGTTCATTCTATTTGTATCACATCTATTGAAAAAAATTTTCAAAACTTTATACACATATAAATTCCTAATAGGTAATATATTTAAACTTTGGAAAAGCGGGAGAGATGGTTCGGTTCTTAATTTGTTTAACATGATTCTAATAAAAGCTTTCTGTAAAGTTACTATGGGTTTTAATGTAGTGAGGTACGTTCCGCCCCATACCTCTATACCATACTCTAATTTTGAATTTATGAATGCAAAATAAATTGATCTTAGAAGCTGTGGATAACATACATCTCTGAGCATATAAAATATACGTATATATTTGACTAATTTTAATTTTAGAGACGAAAGATGTTCTTTCCAATTAAGTCGACTATCAACCCACAACCCTAAATACTTAATATTTTCTACTTGCTCAAGGTCTTGGCAAGTACAATTGTTTGTATTTGCGAAACATGTTACCGTATGATACTTCAAAGAAGAGGCAAACGATGTCTGTTTAGTCAGATCAAATATAATGTATTTAGTTTTCGGGCTCATGACCATCAAATTTGATGTGAACCACCATCGGAGTGCATTGACATCCTGTTGCATTTTGTCATGTAGGTCGCACAATGAATTGGCTTCGTATAATAACGCTGTGTCATCGGCAAAGGCAACTAAGTTGCCCTTAAATTTACCATTGCATAGGTCATTGATGTATATTAAGAAGAGGGGACCTGATAAAACAGAACCTTGCGGTATACCTAATGCTATAAGACCTTCTTCACTGAGACAGTTGTTTACCTTCGTGGTTTGGCTTCTCCCTGATAAATAAGAACGAAACCATTCCAGTGATACTCCCCTTATTCCAGCATTATACATCCTATTTAATAAAATGTCATGGTCTACCATATCGAAAGCTTTCATTAAGTCAACAAATATACCTGCACATATTTTACCATTATTTACACTTGTATAAATTTGAGACATAAACTCAATCAGAGCAGAACCAGTGTTAAGTTTACTTTGGAAACCAAATTGTTTTTTGCTGAAAAAATTATGTTTATTTAAAAAACTAACCAACCTAATTTTAACAATTTTTTCTAATAATTTTGAGAAAATTGATAACAGAGCTATTGGTCTATAGTTGCTTGAGTTAAGTCTATCATTTTTCTTAAAGAGAGGGGTTATTATTGCTTTTTTTAGTTTTTCTGGAAATTCCCCAGATGACAGGCTCAAATTAAAAATATGAACTAGAACATGAACAATAGAAATAGATATACTCTTAATAACAGTTGGAGTTATGTTGTCATATCCGGGTGCTTTGTTGTTACTTAGCGATTTTATTATCGAAAATATTTCCTCCTCATTTGTTGGATATAAGAAAATAGACTCTCTATTTGTTGTGCTAGTAAAGTTACTTTTGTATGAGTCAAAATCTTGATTAATATTAGCTCTATCAAACATTATTTGTTCTCTCAACTCATCAGCCACTGAACAAAAGAAATTATTTAAAATATTTGCTACCTCATCAGGATTGTTCTTTACCTGTCCTCTTTCATTCCTTAATACAATTGGGACATTGTTTTTTTGTTTATCACCAGTCAGCTCCTTGATCAATTTCCATTGAGTTTTGCTATTATTCATATTACTTTCCAACAGTTCTGAATAGTACCTTTTCTTTGCATATCTTATCTGATTTAAAAGCAAATTTTTACAATGTTTATATCTCTGTTCCAATGTAGGGTCATTGGAACATCTCAAGAAGTCTTTATACAATCGATTTTTCTCGGCAATATTTCTTTTTATAGTAGTATTCATCCAAGGATTTTTGAACTTAGATTTTAATTTGAAATGCTTATGTGAATGTTCTATACATTCTTGTAATTTAACTATGAAACAATCAAAAGAAGCTGAAGCTGAGTTGGTGCTAAACACTGAACTCCAATCTATTTTATCTACAGATGACTTTAAATAATCAATATCAAGTTTAATAAATGTCTTATTGCTATCAATGTGTATTTTTGCTTGCCTATGAGCATTGCACCTTATATAAGCTGCGGTTGCCCAATGATCAGTGATACAAGTTCTAATTACTTGCGCTTCACAATTAAAATTACTATTTAACTTGTTTCGATAAAAAACATGGTCTATACACGTTTTTGATAACTGTGTAACTCTAGTAGGCTCGTTAATTAATGATTTAAGCCCATGACTTGCCATTTTAATTATATAATCGTCAGACGAGTGTGATTTTTCAATAATGTTAATGTTAATGTCACCATTTATCATTAAGGAAGATGTTTTAATTTTTGATAATATCTCATCTAACTCAGTTGTGAAATTATCTACAGAATATTCATGTAATCTATAAATTGCTAATAGCTCAAATAAATTATTATCAGATAACGAAATCTTTAAATGAACACAATCAGCTGTAATCATGTTCATATCGTCCACCTGAAAAGCTGTAATCTTATCGGACAGAAATACCGCTACTCCACCTGATCTTTGGTTGGAATTACATTTTACAAAAATGGAGTAATTTGCTATGCTATAAAGATTTACCTCACTTACTTCGATCCAAATTTCTGTTAAAATTATAACGTCTGGTAAGCGATCTACTGTATACAATTCAGAAACAAATGAGTCAAAATTTTTTCTCAAGCTACGGATATTTTGCTGTAGCACAATAATATCGTTTGGACAAGCATTAAATTGAAAACTATTCATTGTTACCTAAATATTATAAAACAAAAAAAAACAATTACATCCTTTACTATACTTTAAATTTCATAAATACTTATCATTTTAGGATAATCAAGATCTAAACTACGATATATATGTACTATACCAGTATGTTACTGTCCGTGTTCTATAGTACATCTCAATTCACCTATTTCTGGTCAGACTTGATAGGATCCTGAGGCAAGACCGCTTCCGTAGGTAGTTCCCGCAACTTCTCAACGTCGTCCATGGTGATGACAGGAATTACTCTTGCGCCTTCCGATGGTCGGACGAGAATCGTTCCATTTCTCACCCACACGAAGCTGAACCCTTTAACTTTCCTTAGTGCACGGACCTCCTTATACACCTCACGTCTTGTTTTAGTCAAACTTTCATTTACGTAAACAACTTCGGCAGGTCGGTCGGTGTATCCAATATCATGTGTATTAAGATTGCGTTTTACTCTTCTTTTCCGCAGTATCTCTTCTTTTATCATCCTTCTGGTGAACTTAACTATTATACCTCGAGGTCTGCCTTCGTTTGCACGCTTCGCTCCTAGCCTATGACACGCATCTACTGACTCCTCTGCTACAGTTACACCTAGACTTGTCCCGACATTTTTCACTAGTTGTAATACATCTTCGTTCTGGCTCTCGGGTACGCCATTTATCTCAATACAATTTATGCGAGAGTACTGATTTGACTCGTCTTCACGGCGTTCTAACTCCTTTATTCGCAGATGTAGTTTTTTATTTTCATCTAGCATAGTCTCAAACAATTTATCATATTTCTTTAAAGATTCATTTTGAGTTATGATCGTTTTTTTAAGTTCCTCAATTGTTTCATGACAATTTTCAACTGATTTACCAAGATCCGTTTCAAGTTTCGCTATCTGGTTTTTATTTTCTTGTCTCATTTCGTTTAAAAGGTTAATCACATCGCTTAAATCGGGCTTACCTTCTTCAAGTTGAGATTGGACTTGCATACTTTTCCTACGCTCTTTGCTGCAAGCTTCACATCTCCATATTTGTTTTTCCTTTTGCATGAATTCGACGTCTTCTTTAGTAATATTTACACAAGATCCATGGAAATGCAAATGGCGAACCACGAGCCGTCTACGGATTTTCTTTCGGGTCCTCTAGGGTTAGCTGTAGGACAACGACTTCCTCCGTCGTTCCGGCGTCGCTGGATGGCCTGATCGAACGTTAGGCAAAGAGGGTCGGTCCACCTACGTCACACTCGACCTTGTATAGCCTGTTTTGTCACATTCGGTGTTTTTCAACCCCAAATGTAAGCCCTCACCCAGGACAAGATTGTATGAGACGGGCTAAATTTATATCCGGTGTGCTACTTGTTCATGACAAGTAAAATATTTTTCCTACCTCTAACTTAAGTCGTGTCAGTGTCCGTCCAATCGACAATGTATTTACGATCACTTTATGTAGTAGTGATGTTTAATTGACTAAAAAAATTAAGTAAATTGTTTGTATGTAATCGAATAATTCAAGTAAAGTAAAGTTTAAGTTGGTAATAGAACTAAGTAAAATAATCAAAAATAAATCGAAAACCTACTAATAGAAAATATAATAAATGATTGAATTAGGATCAGAAATCATAACCGAATCATTTATTATCAATATTTTAACTGTCATTAAAGAGCGATTTGTCCATAAGATAATAAAAATGTATTGAACAGCATTAAGGGATTGGTCGCTCACGCACATTAACTTTTACTCCTTTAGAAACGTGATCCGAACGTTAAGTGGGCTTTAGTGCTTTGGACCTCTAATATACTGCGTGCTTCAGTAATACAGGAGACGCGGAAGACAAAGCACCATTCGTTTTAAATATATCTCCCTTACTCATAAAATTATAAATTGGAATATATTTATTATGTTTGAGACTAATTATTGGAAGTATCGTATTTTTTTATTAGACCAGACTAACATTAGTATGACTAACTAAATTGTGTATTTCTCCCAATGCGCAACGCCATGATCTGTTGGATACGATCTCAGAAGCGCATACGATTATATAATTCCAAGAGAGAACAGACGATTACATGATTCAGTTTTGGTTCAGGTTAAGACTGACCCCTACTGTACTTAAAATATCTTATTATTCCTCTTGTCAGAAAGTGAGTAAAGTACTCTCTCATGGTATGCTTCGTAAAAATGTATAACTTTTATAATTGTTTTACACAGTTTTTTTAAGATTTCTAACAATAATTTTACGCCTAAAAAATGAAAAAAATAAAGGCTTAGTGAGGTAGGTTGTAGGCGGCTATGTGCTTGTACATCATTGCTAGTCCCGCATTAACGAGGTCTTGAGCAGTTTCCCGCTTGTTGGTTTAGGGTTGGCGATTAATATGGCGTCGCCGGGGGCTCGATGTTTATGGCCCCCTTCCTGCTCCCTCGACAACTTCTAGACGATGCAAGAAAATCACAGTTTGCTTTTGATTTTGTATATTATTTATAAATGGATATGGTATTCCAGTTTTACGAGATGTCCGTACATATATATATAAAATTGATTTGGAAAATCTCTAAATAAGTCATACTTTAAACACATACTCTCTTTTGTTCATGTTGGATGTGGTCCGCTTAAAATGTCGTCAAACTTACTATACAACAAACCACTATTACTACTACTATACTATACACTATTACTATACAAACAAACCATACTACTAAAATTCACCAAACCTAAAAGAACGAAGGGGTTTCCATTTGAGGGGTATAAATGGTATACAAACCTAATAACCTACTTTCAATGAGATTTTAGTTTTAATAAGTACAAGGCCGTATCTGAGAAAATTTAAAAAGGGATAAAAACTAGATTGGCGGAAGTGTTGAAATTGAATAATTTGTATACATGTTGGATGTAACTCCAACACAGTTGCACTTCATCGCAAATCACACCTAGGACCATCATGATCACAACCTAATTTATTGACCTAATAAATCACTGTATTGGGTATTAATACTTTGCAGATTTTCCGTTTTGCATATATTTTTAACATTATTTTTATTGACTTCGTAACTTAAACAAACTAGATATATATCAAATTCAAAACTTTTTCAAAACCTAACAGCCAAGGCCCGCCAAGTCTGCATGAATACTAATCAGATAAACGACCTCATGTCATTTCAACAGTACCAACGCCTTAACTTACCAATAAGGGTAACTCATTATATTATATATACTTTAAACTCAACATTTGTATCAAATGTATTATTATATACAGATTTGTCAATACATAATACTATAATTAATTAGATTACCAAGCATGAACGAGAAATGAGTGTAAGATGATTGTCTCGCTATCTTGTAGTCTTGTTACTGACTTAGGCTGAATTGTTCCTTAGATAACTGTCATTAATAACCCAACAGTCTCTTTGAATCGCTCATGTTTTCAAAATTACTCCACGAATCTATTACTCTGATCACATTTGGTTCCCCTTCCAAGCCATACTTCCACCATAGGATCAAATCAATCACTAGGCTCAAAAACATATGAAGAACATTTATTAGTAGTTGTGAGATGAGTGGGTTTTATGGGATTTGGGAAAATGAAATTGAAAATTTGGTCTAAAATTATATGGTAATTTAAACAGTACGTGTACTTGAAAATTTTGGTCTAAAATTATATGGTAATTTGAAACAGTACGTGTACATGAAAATATATTGGTGGTTTGAACATTTGGTCTATAATTATATGGAATTTTACTTGCACGTGTACATGAAAATATATTGGAAATTGTACCTGAAAGAATTTGGTATAAAATTATATGGGAAATTTGGTCTATAATTATATGGCAATTGTACTGGACATGTACCTCAAATTATATAGGAAATTTTACTAGCACCAGTACATGGCTAAATTTTATATGGTGGTCTTTGTACATGACTCTACTGGTTATCTGGAGAGTGGTGTGTGTGTGTATCTGAATTTCACCAGTCAGGAGGCAAGAAATTGTTACTGTTCAAAATAATATTCTGATATTAGTCTGTGAGGCTGCTCTTAATTATGTAAATATGTATACTCTTATACTTATTGAGGGAGTCCGAAACACCGTGTATCTGCACAAGGAGTGGGGATTGGGGCCAAGGAGCGGGGATATATAAGTGTCTCTGTTGAAGTTTCAGTTTCACACAGATCTCTACTCACATGGTGAGTAAGACCTTTGCACAATATTATATGTTTTATTATCATAATCATATTGATAACTCTATAATGTGTACACTTTTTTAATACAAATTGGGAAGAAGATTGTTTAGTATACCAAATATTGATTACATGAAAATTATTTTATATTTAAAATTCAATACAAGGCATGTATTCCATCTTAAAAATATAAAAGATCTTTTTAGAATATAATTCTGATGGCAGTATTTTTTAATGAAGTAATAATTGCTCAATCTTAGAATTGGGTGCTGACTTGAATGTATATTGTTGTAGGATCCAATTAGTATTCTTGGCCTGAAATGGTTCTATTTAGAAATAAATTTAGAGTCCAATATGACTCAGGAAAAAAGGGGAATCTAATAGTTCTGTTTACAGCCATAGGAATTTATAATTCAATCGGTACTTATAAAAATCAAAATCGTTTATTAGCCAAAAAACAGTCAAATGCATAACATTTAGTTATAAATATATTCTAGTTAAAACTAATAAAATGATAAACAATTTATCTACATAGCCTACATTCTTTGTAATACCTAGAATCTTAAGGCAATCGGCTAGCTCTTTACAAGTAAATAATACTTTGTTTATAAGTGGTAGGATTTTTTTATCTTGAAACTCGATTCTGGATTCAAATAATAGAAATTTAATTTTTCTCGGTAATAGAATAATATAATTTAATAATAAAAACACATGATATAAATAAGGAAAATTTAGATCCATAAACTGAAATTTGAAAACGCATATTAAATAAATCTTATTATCATGATTAAGGCCAGATTTATTCTAAGACCATTGAAAACACATAAATATGCAATATAGGTTAATGGTAGAATATTTTCATGCTAACTTATGAGATCTACGACAGAAGTTTCATAATGGAGGTATACGGGCGTTGTCGTGATGTAACAGTTGAGCCAAGGCGCGCTTCGACTTGGCAACACTGCCGAACAAGGAAATCTGGGCCGGGAATTGCGTAACTCAGACCTCCAGACTTGCGTATGGCCTCCAGCTCGGAACTGACATCATAAAAGTCGACTGGGTCGCCAAGTTATGAGTCACTTATTTTTAAAAAAAAGGATAGTTACAGTCAGAGAAAATTAAGTTTACCTCTTCCTCCGTCCAAGAGATTAAAGTAGCTTCAGTCGATGATCGATGGTTCTGGTATTTCTATGAAAGAGGCTTCTGTCGAGTTCTGTTCTGGTTCAGTCGATGGTCGATGGTTCTGGTAGTTCTATGAAAGAGGCTTCTGTCGAGTTCTGTTCTGGTTCAGTCGGTGATCCAATTGGTAGTTCCATGAAAGAAGCTTCTGTCGGTGGTCCTATTGTCGATAGTTCGGACAGTAGTTCCATCAAAGAAGCTTCAGTCGATGGTCCAGTTGGTAGTTCTATGAAAGAGGCTTCTGCCGAGTTCTGTTCTGGTTCAGTCGATGTTACGTTCAGAGGAGGGTACGTTGCTAACATCTTTCCAGTTTTTTGGAAAATGTTTTGTATAGCAGCAATATGCCGCTTCCAATTTATTGCGGCAAATACAATTATTGATTAATTAATTTCAAATCCCACCCACACTCCGCTTCATTTCCAAATAATAAGTAAATATTTAGACAACATTTCATAATACCTAACTACCGATTAACCATGACACTCGCCTTCTTATTTACAGACAATCAATTCTCACTAATGTCTTCAATTGTAGACAAAATTTATATCATATACAATTTTATTTAAAGTATATTAACATATATTCAATTATCCACGAATTCCATAATAATAACAACGACTATAAACTAAAACTTATCTTTAATATTTTTATATCATAGATACGTTATTTACTAATTGTGTCCCATCTGTGAAAGGGCCGACATTAGCGTAATGTTGTGAACACATTCAGTCTTGTGGTAATCTGATAGTCTCTAGCTCATCATACAGGCCACAGATACCCAATTTCATAATCTTTGCACAAAATAAATTGGGTGAAAATTTATTTTTGGCACAGTAATGCATTACTAGCCTTACAGAGCACTTCATGTCTGGCGTGCTTGAGGAGAGGGTGTGCCGAATGCCTCAGTCGAAGAAATTGAAGTAAGTGCTGAAAATATCGTGCAGCAACGTTATCCACAGGAATATTAGAGCCACGGTGAATGCGATTATTGGGTAACCAGAGTCCAGTTTTCCTTTGTTATGTCTTTTTATCATGTAGACCACGAGCACAGTTCCCACAGTCGCACATAGGACCAGTACTATGTGATATTTTGATATCTTTTTCTTGTGGTCACTAGTGTCTATTTTCTTCCCCTCATTTTGGATTTCTTTCCTTCTTGTGGCTTTCCTATTTATGTCATCAACAAAGCTGTCCTTAAAGCATTCCCAACAATCTTATCTCTCCTTGCCCAACATAACACCAGTTTTCAGTCTGCTCTCCACAGTGTTTGAGGCTAGCACAAAGTGTACGCTCATCTTCATCCCTGTTCATTCTATGCTGATCACCACAGGCAAGTACTTCTGTGTCAAACAAGTCAACGATCATTCGGTGTGGGGAGATGAGCCAGTCACGACCTGTGTCAGTACAGTACCACTATAGAACTAGCGTTGATACATTCCTGAGGTGCCAGAGTGCTAAGCGTGTTAAGAAACGATCATTCGGTGTGAGGAGATGAGCCAGTCACGACCTGTGTCAGTACAGTACCACTATAGAACTAGCGTTGATACATTCCTGAGGTGCCAGAGTGCTAAGCGTGTTAAGAAACGATCATTCGGTGTGAGGAGATGAGCCAGTCACGACCTGTGTCAGTACAGTACCACTATAAAACTATCGTTGATACATTCCTGAGGTGCCAGAGTGCTAAGCATGTTAAGAAACGATCATTCGGTGTGGGGAGATGAGCCAGTCACGACCTGTGTCAGTACAGTACCACTATAGAACTAGCGTTGATACATTCCTGAGGTGCCAGAGTGCTAAGCATGTTAAGAAACGATCATTCGGTGTGGGGAGATGAGCCAGTCACGACCTGTGTCAGTACAGTACCACTATAAAACTATCGTTGATACATTCCTGAGGTGCCAGAGTGCTACGTGTGTTAAGAAACGATCATTCGGTGTGGGGAGATGAGCCAGTCACGACCTGTGTCAGTACAGTACCACTATAAAACTATCGTTGATACATTCCTGAGGTGCCAGAGTGCTACGCGTGTTAAGAAACGATCATTCGGTGTGGGGAGATGAGCCAGTCACGACCTGTGTCAGTACAGTACCACTATAAAACTAGCGTTGATACATTCCTGAGGTGCCAGAGTGCTACGCGTGTTAAACGATCATTCGGTGTGGGGAGATGAGCCAGTCACGACCTGTGTCAGTACAGTACCACTATAAAACTAGCGTTGATACATTCCTGAGGTGCCAGTGTGCTACGCGTGTTAAGAAACGATCATTCGGTGTGGGGAGATGAGCCAGTCACGACCTGTGTCAGTACAGTACCACTATAAAACTAGCGTTGATACATTCCTGAGGTGCCAGAGTGCTACGTGTGTTAAAAGCCATTATTCATCTCAGGGGTCAAAATTAGTGATCTAAAATGTATACGTTCAACTTCTATAGTATTACCTTTAAAATTATTGGCTCGTTATAAACCACATTTAAATAAAGTCCCAGGATAACAGATAACAAAATAGTTTCCACTGCGTATTGCGTATTACGTATTGGTTGGAATTAAAAATTAATCCATAGTAACAAAAGTGTTTGTGAAACACAACATTCATATGTGTATATGACACTAAAATACACTTTAATTTGACGAACTCCTTGAAAGAATTTTTCTCAGTTGTTCTTTCGGATTAAAATTTAATGTTAAGTTATGATTATCATTATAACTAAGATTATTACAGTTCTGGTTTATTCTTAGTCTTTAACAATAATCACATACAGTAGGCTATCGATATGTAGGATTTGAAGGTGAATGTTAAGCAGTTGAGTTTCTCCAATTTGGGCAACATCTACTGGCAATCAATTGTTCACTGTTGTACGCTTATTGTATTCTATAATTGCATGCACTTCTCTTTACACAACATTTATCAGTATTTATATTTTTTCTTGGATTAACAATATAAAAATAATAACAAATTTCATTAACAAAAGAACCAAAATTATCTTATTAAGAGTTTAAATCACTAATAGTTAACGTATTTAACTCAACCAAAAATTAAATTCATAACAAAACTTGAATTTGATCCTTTTTTATTTTATCATAATTAATAGTACGCCTTTTGGGGACTTGATAAGCAAATTCTAACATTGTAATTTTAATTACATTAAATAAAGGTGGTTGTAAAAGGTGTACCTTTTTGGGAAACAAAGAATTGTATGACAAACTCCTAGGTTATTTAAGAATAGGTTAAGCATAGGTTCGTTAAGAAGGCGAGTCTTTAAAAAGTTCAAAATGAGTGGGAAAGTTTCAATCAAAGAGCGTAGCGATGCCACAAACGATATCCACTTTATTATACAATAAGAGAGCTCAGTAGAATCCTCGGAGCCCGCCGCCTGCCCTGGATTACCAACTTTTGTAACTTTTCTTATTGCTGTTTGGTCCGCAATTCAATTCCAAGGGCCGATCAATTTAGTCCTTTAATGATAGATTGGTTATTATCTATTACGTGCAGGTACAGAATACAAATTTAAATTAATTTGAATTTAGATAGCTATCAAACTACTAGTCCTCGGTTGTGGGAAAGAATTTATGGAAATTGGAGCGACTCGAATATTTATTAAGGATTATGGCATTGTGGTCAGTTCATTGAACTAATGGGAGGGGTTTCAATGTCTAAGAGGGAAAGGTTGTTGACTTTAGATAATAAATAAGAACAGCAATACAGTTTTAAATTTACTTTTTATTAAACTAAAGGGAACATGAATAATGATTATCTTTTTTACACTCGCTTCAAAGTTGTATTCTTTTAATAACTGTAGATTCTAGTTTTGCTTTTTAACGCATCAAGTCCAAATCTTCCTGAATCCGTGATAATTCCATTTCTTTTTTATAATAGAAGATAATAGTATGATCATAAAATCGTATAGTTTTTTAGAATCCATTAAGCTATGTATCCGTTTCTACGTAGAATGTCAAGAATTTGTAGAATTACGTTGTCGTGACCAGAATGTCCTGCAGAATTAGACGCGTCGATTAATTTTAGTCTATTCACAAGCGTGTTAACGTTGTTGTATGCAGTAAACTGTTTTAAAATTCCTTGTCCTGTTGATAAATCGTGCACACTAGCATCGGTTTTTTTGTTTGAGACAAAGTAGACATTATTGTTACATATTCTTTTCCTCTGTTACTGTTTATAGGTTTATCTGCATTGTTTATGTTTATTTATCATTTGCAAGTGTCCATTTGTTAAATTGAATTGTTAAAACATATGAAACGTGGCACTAGCATTCCCGTGGAATATCGGTCATGGGAATCGTACAAGTATTCAGTTCTACCTGCTACGAAACAACATTCCTGGACGGTTAAAACGGCTTCACAGGTGCAGAAACCAAGATATGTAATTGTAGCTTTTTAAACTAGTAGGGAAAATTATATACAAACAAATTTTGCGCATTTCGATCATTGTAAACTAAATAACATAAAACTTCACTTAAATTCAGTAAGTTATCCGTACGATGATTTAAAGTTAAATTTTGATAGTAATCATTTTGCGGTTTTATAAGATATGTACACAGGATTTCAAGAATCGTATTATAATACTATATCTCAACCGTTGTTGTAGAAAAAACTATTTAAAACCTACGCTCTAATTATAATAATTGATTGTTATAAACAAAATGAATCAATTAAATCTGCCAGCGTTGATATTAGACTGGAATTTGACACTCAAGCAGATATTCCGGAGAACACAGCGGCATATTGTTTAATTATTCACGACAACTCGTTAATATACGATCAAATCTTGTCCGCAAATTCGATTAATCCCCCCCCCTATTTTTATAAAGAAAACAGATCTGTTCCTGTAAATTTTAGTTTACGTTTGGAAGCGAACAAGAACGGATCGTATCATGATTAAGAACGGTATTATTGATTTTACTGGTTTCTTGAACAAAGATGGACAAATAGTGCTAAAAGAACTTTCAATTATCGATATAGAATCAAAATGTACTCTACACTGGATGTTTAAACAACCGCAAAATCAATATTATAGAACAACGGTGTTTAAAAATTACCGTACAATAGATTTTTACAACAGATGGATGTGTACTCATTTTCACGGATTGTACTTTCCTAATGGAACCACGGACTATGAGAGTTTGTTAACTGCATTAGAGCACACGTGTCATGACATTCATTTATTGTTTGCTCCAACGACGGAAAAATCTAAAATTCTAGACAAACTGTTGAACAAAAAACGTGCTATAATTAGTTTAGTTTAGAAGAACTGGGATGCCCGTCTTCGTCATTGGTTAAAGATTATTTATTTAAAAACATTTCAAACAAAGAAATCGAAGAAGGTGTAACGCTTATCGGGGAGAGGAAACAAAATTGCCAACCCGGTAAAACAAAAATAAAGTTACAAATAAAATTTACCCTAATAATTCAGCGTAACCCAGGATCCGTGCGGTGATTGTGGGTACGGCTCAGTTCACGCTATCCTTGGGACAAAGCCCATTCCAATAACTAAACTGAACTCATCATCGCCATACACTAAAATAGGAAAATCTAGTGAAGGGTTTATCCCAACATACGTTGGCGGGGATAGGCACTTCCCAACATACGTTGGTAAGGAATCGTAAATCGGATAATCGGGAGTCGGTTCCCAACGTTCGTTGGACAGGAAGTGAGGTTATCCCAACAATACGTTGGTAGGGATAGGCACTTCCCAACATACGTTGGCAGGGATAGGCACTGTCTCATATACGCTGTTTAACTTGTTATACATCTTTTTTCTATATTCTCCAGCTTCGAACATTTCCTCCTCCTCAACCTTCTTTCCGGCCATCAACGTCTCGACGTAGAAAGACACAAAAATCCCGCAGTCAACGGTGTTACCATGGGGTTGTTTAGGACCCATGCGGGGAGTGTCTTGCAGATACCAAGCCTCGGGGCTAAAATCGTGGCTGCAGAGCTTTGCCTCCCTCTTCAGGGAGTAGAATAGGGCATAAATATATCTCTTGTGACTATAATTTAAGGAATCATAGGATTCAATCCTTCTAATATTTGGACGGGCTACCATTAGGGCCCAATGGTGTATCTTTGGGAGATGTAGTGGAACGAGCAAGAGGTCTAGTTCAAATACTTAAGCCTTTTCTAGTCTCTTATTTACTGGAACTACTTTTCCTGCATCTAGATCGGAGAAGAAATAAGTATCCATAACATGGACCTTTACTTCTGGGCTTTAGATATTCATAAAGGGATATGTCATTTAAGACCTGCCCTTCTTTGATGCGGAATAAGGCCTCATTAGTGATACTAATGGATTCCTTTTTTCGCTTCCAATGTTATGGTGCAGGCAATCTACTCTATTGTGCAAAACCTGTAAGCAACCAAAACCCAAGCATCAGCCCGACAACACAACACAACACCGACCCTCACTACCACTACCTACCTACCTACTGTCCATTCACTCCTCCTTCTCATCACACACCGATGTTACACCGTCTGAGCTTCATTTCTACAACGATTCAATTGGTAACTATCTCATCGATGTAACAAAGTGTCACTACTACCGATAACCACATGTGCGAAGAGCATATATATCGGTCTCTGATACGGGTCCGACCAGTTGAGTTACACAGGAGCTACGGATAAGCGCGCGTGAGTATTTTTACAATGGGGCCATCGTGACAGATATCTTTGGGTAAACTATTGCGTTGTATGATATGTTCAGAAATTTGAATTGAATTTGAAAAAATTGAATTTGATTGTTGAAGAATCCGTTGAAAGATCAGTTGGCTGATAGCACGAATCTACTACACAGTATAGCCCCGTCGCTGGCACGCCAAAAGAAAATATTGGAACGACAGAGGCATCCAAATGTCTTTTTGATAATTTTCCTTGGGACTGTGTTGTACACTCTTAAATTTTCAAACTGAGTTGCAAGTCTTAAGAATGGCAATGCAAACTCTCGGGATGTGTCTTACTCATAGACAGTGCAAGTTGTCTTACTCTGTATATTACCATCTGTCTAAAATCCCAAACGCATACTCCACGGAGTTTTTGTTTTGATTATTTGCGATTTTCTCTTCTTTAGATTTAACACAGTGTATACCTTGTCCATTAGAATACCCATCGCATTTTACCGATTGTCTAAAACAGCTTCCTGTTCGTAATCATCTTGTCCAGAACGCTATTTCTGTCCTCGTAGTACAGCATCCGTTTCGCTACTCTGACGTCACTACATTCATTGATTTTATTATGTAATGCTTCTAGCTTACAGTATATGCAAGTCGACATTTTCGTGCAAAACTGTCGAAACAAGCAGACGGTTGATCTTCTGTCTGGCACCACGTTGATGACTTGATATATGTCGCCCAATACTACCCTATTTTTTACAATTCACATCCAAATGTCCTTTTGATAATTTTCCTTGGGACTGTGTTGTACACTCTTAAATTTTCAAACTGAGTTGCACTCAATGATACAATTAAGAATGGCAATGCAAACTCTCCGGATGTGTCTTACTCATAGACAGTGCAAGTTGTCTTACTCTGTATATTACCATCTGTCTAAAATCCCAAACGCATACTCCACGGAGTTTTTGTTTTGATTATTTGCGATTTTCTCTTCTTTAGATTTAACACAGTGTATACCTTGTCCATTAGAATACCCATCGCATTTTACCGATTGTCTAAACAGCTTCCTGTTCGTAATCATCTTGTCCAGAACGCTATTTCTGTCCTCGTAGTACAGCATCCGTTTCGCTACTCTGACGTCACTACATTCATTGATTTTATTATGTAATGCTTCTAGCTTATAGTATATGCAAGTCGACATTTTCGTGCAAAACTGTCGAAACAAGCAGACGGTTGATCTTCTGTCTGGCACCACGTTGATGACTTGATATATGTCGCCCAATACTACCTTATTTCCAATTCACATCCAAATGTCTTTTTTGATAATTTTCCTTGGGACTGTGTTGTACACTCTTAAATTTTCAAACTGAGTTGCACTCAATGATACAATTAAGAATGGCAATACATAACTCTCGGGATGTGTCTTACTCAAAGACAGTGCAAGTTGTCTTACTCTGTATATTACCATCTGTCTAAAATCCCAAACGCATACTCCACGGAGTTTTTGTTTTGATTATTGGCGATTTTCTCTTCTTTAGATTTAACACAGTGTATACCTTGTCCATTGGTAGACCCATCGCATTTTACCGATTGTCTAAAACAGCTTCCTGTTCGTAATCATCTTGTCCAGAACGCTATTTCTGTCCTCGTAGTACAGCATCCGTTTCGCTACTCTGACGTCACTACAGTCATTGATTTTATTATGTAATGCTTCTAGCTTACAGTATATTCGAGTCGACATTTTCGTGCAGGACTGTCGGAACAAGCAGACGGTTGATCTTCTGTCTGGCACCACGTTGATGACTTGATATATGTCGCCCAATACTACCTTATTTTTTACAATTCACATCCAAATGTCCTTTTGATAATTTTCCTTGGGACTGTGTTGTACACTCTTAAATTTTCAAACTGAGTTGCACTCAATGATACAATTAAGAATGGCAATGCAAACTCTCGGGATGTGTCTTGCTCATAGACAGTGCAAGTTGTCCTACTCTGTATATTACCATCTGTCTAAAATCGTAATCATCTTGTCCAGAACGCTATATCTGTCCTCGTAGTACAGCATCGGTTTCGCTACTCTGACGTCACTACAGTCATAGATTTTATTATGTAATGCTTCTAGCTTACAGTATATGCAAGTCGACATTTTCGTGCAAGACTGTCGAATTTTAAATAGTGATCATGCAAGGTTTTTCATTTCAAACTCGCGCCATACTTCTTGGGCATGAGGGTAGTCTTCTTCAGATACATGCATGTCTGTAAGAGTGTTGAAAAATTCCTGACGAGGTGGCAAAAATGTTTCTTTGAATTTCGTTGCATTATCGATATAGTCATATGGGTATTTTAAGCATTTTCTTAAGCACAAATCTAGTTTTTCTGGATCATGTACCATCATATTTCCCGTTTCCTTTAGGTTTTCTCTAGGTAGGGTTTTCACAAGTGTCCAGAGAGCAAGAAGTAAGCTTTAAAGAGTCAAAAAATCGGAGTTTTAGTCTATTGACATACACTGAAAACGAGATGAATCTCTCCGAAGTGCTAGGAATTATGTTGATTCGTGTTTTGAACAGACCTATGATGCGGATGATAAAGTGGGAATCATAGCCGGAAAGATTACATAATATTACTGGAACGAACGTGGGTATCTGGAGATTTAAATTACATTTCTGGCAATACGCACCTCTGTATTTACCAGTCAAATGATTGTGATCGCGGACCTTTATTACATCTTCGGAAAATGCGCTTTCACAAAATGCACATTCTGTGCTCGAATCGTATGCATTTTGTTCTGTTTCAGTTAACGGAATCATAGGAACGTTAATTTTGTACAATGAAGCTACGCTCTCTGCTATTTGAGTAAACTTCTGCATTAATTTGTAAGCTGCGTCATCCTCCCTGCAAAGTTGTACACCTATCGGTATGTTGAACTGCCGTAGTAGTATTTCAGGTAGGTCAGAAAACTAAAACTGTTTATTTTGTGTTGTTTTAGTTTTTGGGTGTTGGATTTAAAAATATGTGGGTTGTTTTCACATTGACTTATTGGACAAATCGTTGATTCAATGTCGGCATAGATTACAATCGGGATTCTGTAATGATGATTAATGTTTTGAAATGGCATTACGGATTCTTTTTCAGAGGGTAATACAATCTGCGCCGGAGTAAATGTGCTATAGTAGGTCTGGTGGCTTTTGAGCCATGATCGGCCAATGTTGTTGGTACGCGTGGATCTTTTGAATGTAAAACATCGTTTGCATATTAAAATGTGATGTCTGTTTGTTGTGAGCTGTCTTCGTATGCATTTTTCAAAGTCTTTATTCGTAATGCTTGATGTCCGGTTCAATTGGGTTTGACATTTGCTAAAGATCAAAATGGTCGGCTTTTTCTTGATTCACTATTCTTAGAGGTGAAATGTTGTCTTGTCCGTCTAGAGCACACACATTTACGCTCGTACCTTCATTTTGCCATGCCATTCACGGGCATGGGGAAGAGAAGGTTTTTAAAGTCGTAGGGGTGCTCAATATCGCTTAACTCATCTATTGTAATTTCCACCTATTTTCATTTGTACAGTTTGGAAATGATAGCATATTTAAAACATAATTGATCCGCGTTTTTAACGTTTAAACGAGCTTTTCTATTTGATATTTGTTTGGATAATTTTACATATCCTTTAGGCGCAGTCAGGACTGCGCCTAAAGGATGTTCTTTCTACAGGTAGAAAGAACATCTACTCAACCGTAGCTGTAGACCTCGGATGGATTGGAATGTCCAGCCAGAACAACACGCCTCAAAGTCCTGGATCTCCGCCATCAGGTTACTAATCCCGTCGTTGAGATGTCCTCAGGCTGCGTTGTGCGAAGTATGGTGACAGAGGAGGTCAAGTTCTTCGTTGACTCTTCACCAGTGGGGTTGACGTAGTCAGCTTCCAGAAATAAAGTGTACTTGACACCTTGAACAGCATTCAACTCCTGTTGCAGAGTCGACTCTAGTAGTGGCACAGCCTCGAACAGGAACCGCTGGACATCGAGGCTGCAGTCATCCTTGCTGGTGATTTGGTAATTTTTAACGTAACCGGCAAGGGCACTTTCAACAAGATCCATCTGCTGCTGCGGTGTCGGTTGTGGTTCAGAGGTGTCGGTTAAGGATGGATCGCTGAGGTATAGATCGTTTTCTACTATGTCAGCTGATGTCGTGTGCGATGTTGCTGGTGAAGGTGTTGACCGAGGCGGTGGAGAGGGTGGTCTTGGCGAAGGTGTATGTGACGGTGAGGTCTCCTCTGTTAAAAATAAAGTAAATGTTATGGCTTGACGATATGCACCAACGTGCAGGTGGGGTTTACTAAATTACCAGTTACCAGTTACTAAATTGTCTTGAATATTTGAAAAAGGAATTATTTTCGAATACGCATGTCCATCTGCTTGATACATACATTTAATGTGCACATTCAAAGTCTAAATTAAACAAAGCTGTCATGTCGGTAGATTTTCTTTCCTTTATGACCTATGTGTTTTTAAAAACTGCGATGTGTTTCTAAGGAAATGGGTAAACCTCTCCTTAGGAGTGGTGGTGAGGCTGGCGCTGTTGAGACATTTGTAGCTGGCGTTTCTACATCGTAGTAGGCAGTATTGAGTGCCGAAGGTAACTCAGTAGAGGTGATAACGCTGCGACTGCTGGAGATGGAAGTGTTGTCGTTGCAAAGTTACCGCTTCTTATATATCTAAGGATTTTGTGGGGGTTAACAGCTTTCATTTTGCTAAGTGACTGAAGTCTGCTTTGAACCGGTTGACTAAAATAGAGCAACGTGAGGGAAAACTTTGAGGTCAACAACCGGTCTATGAACTTCAGGTCAATAACCCCATCGGGATTAGTAACTTTTGGAGTCAATGACATACGGGTCAATGAGCTATAGAACATTGACCTCATCCGGATCAATAACTTCCAGGTTAACGTTGTTAGGTCATTACCCTCAATGTCAATGACTGAGACTGACCTTTATTGGAATAGAAAGTTGTTGTACGTCAACCACCTGTGCCTATATATTAATTTTCAGTTACCCGTTTTAGCAGGCAGTTGTCTTCAAGACGTCTTGACGTACACTATCTGCGCACTCCACTCTTCTTGCGGCATATAGGTACCGGTTACTATTCTTAAGCTATTTAGAGAATCGAAATTTGTTCTATACTAGGGAGATGTCTATTTTTATTATACTCATGTTCATTTATGTTCTACCAATTTTAACTTTTGTTCAATCATTATTTTAGTCATTTCTCTTGTTAGTGATGAATCAAGTCAAAATTGATTTCTTTCATCTTACTAAATTCGGTTAAATGATTTGTTATAGTTAGCATGTTAAAAATAAAGTAATCGCTCTTACTGTGTATTACTGTTTAATGTAATATGAAAGTTGCTTCCTTTATATAAATGTACAATTCATTCGGTTTCTACAATTGCCAGTGATTGAGTGTGTTTTATACTTACAACACAACAATGTTTTCATTACTTATGAAGAGGGTGGTTGGATTCAATAGACAGTTTTCTTTAAGTTTTTTTTTAATTCGTATGTTTTTTAACCAACGGCTGTTGCGTATTAGTTGCTCAAATAGGTCATCGTGGGTGGAGGAGGGCGGTGGGTTATTTCTATTGTAATTTCGATGATTGGTGACAAGGGATTGGGGGTTCTGGGGGTGTGGCAGGGGAGGGCGGTGGCTCTGCTGCGGCCGGTGGTGAAGCGATGGCTGCAAGGGCCTCCGGCGGTGTGTTTGAGGTAGTGATGGGCGAATCGAATACAAATTCGAATACGTATTTAAATACGCATTGAGTATTCAAAGATTCGAATACTTTTAAAAGGATTCGAATACTTTCATATGAGTACTTCTTCCCTTTCTTGTTAGGAATAAGAAAGGAAAGAAGTATTCATGTTGCTTAAAATATTTCCTGCCTGTAAAAATTTAAAAATTTGTAATCAGTTTAGGGTATTGGCATTATATGTACTGTATAAATGAATCAATCCAAAACTTTGAAAAGTTACTTAGGTATTTTGTTACAATTTAGTTTGGTAAAATAAACACACGTTTGGCATCAAAATATGTTTATTTAACTTTCTTATTTATTTAATCCATATTCCTATTTAAAAACAAAATATTGTTCAGATTAGCTGGTTTCAATCTGTTTCGACGATCATTTGTTACTTGGCCGGCTGTGGAAAATATTCTTTCAGAGGGAACAGAAGTAGCAGGCAAACAGAGATATTTTCTTTGGAGTTCATAAATTGCAGGGATCAAAGATTTATACTTTGCACAGAAAGACAAGGGATTTTCCCATCTTTTAGGCATTGGTAATTCAAGGTATTGATTTACCATTATGATAGAGCTTGCAACAGTAGATGTAGATTTACTTTTATTTTTTTCTGACACTCTCGTATCAAACCATTCCCAGAGTGTGTTTTTACGTTCTCGTTTTTTCTTTTTTGCCTCGCTCATATTTTCTGAGGGCTGCAAATTTTCAGTTACCGAGTCAGATAGAGGCGGTGGGTCATCTGGATCCTGTTGTTCATCTTCGACCAAAATGTCTGTGTTTTTAGACTTATTTAAAAACAGTTCAAGCTCATTAGTTACTAGTTTCTCGGCTTTATTGGCATTTTCTGCCAACCCAAATGAAGTTTTCATGAACCTAGGGTCAAGAAATGTTGATTTCGACGTACACTTGTTCGTTTCCCACCCAGAAAAACGAGTGCACAAGACCTCAATCAATTTATTTTTTAAATAGCTCCCAGCGTCTGTATCTGGTTTCATGTTCTTGATGGCATGTTGGATGCTTCTTATCAGTGGGATAACCATAGAGAGAGTTGGATATGTATCTCCTGACAACTCTTCTGTCATTGTGAAGAATGGCTCAAGGAGGTTAGTGCAATCACTTAAGATGTTCCATTCATCAGCCCCTAGAGGTTCGGGAGATTTTTGTAAATGCGATAAAGCTGCACACAAAGGTTCCCTAATTTTTAGTAATCTCAGGATCATGTTATAGGTCGAATTCCAGCGTGTTGAAACGTCCTGGATCACCTTTAGGTTTGGTTGCTGCATTTGTTTTTGCATTTCAGACAGCTTCTCAGAAGCCAAGTTGCTCATTTTGAAATGGCTGACAATACTTTTTGCTTTTTTCAACACGTTTTGAAGCAATACATTGTCTTCAATGCTGTCTGTCACACATAAATTTAGCGTGTGGGCCACACAGGGCACATGTGTTATTTTGAGGACCTCAGTAACAGCATTTTTAACATTAGAAGCATTGTCTGTGACAATCGCCACTACTTTATTCTTAATTTGCCATTCACAAAAGACTTTATTTAAGGCATCTGCAATATTTACTCCTGTGTGACTGCCAGGAAGCTCACACGTATTCAATACTATATTTTTCTGGATATCATTGCAAATAAAATGGCAGGTAACAGTCATGTAGGACTTATTACTATCTGATGACCATATATCAGTGGTGACACCCACATGATCAGTTAAGTTAAGCATTGATTTTATTTTGGTGCTAATTTCACTTACAACTGAAGGAATCAATTTTTCCGTCAGAATTTTTCTTGAGGGCAGGCTGTACAGTGGCTGCAATTTATGTGTATACTCTATGAAACCTTTGTTTTCAACTATTGAAAGGGGCTGAAGATCGACGCTTATCATTTTTACTAAACTCATGTCGTATGATAAACGTTCAGCTTTTGAAAGAGTGCCTGACCTAGGAAACAATGTAAGCTGTTTGGGATTTGATTTTACAACTGATGTAGTTTTGTTTGTCAATTCTACACCTAATGAGGGGTGTGATTGCTTGTCCGATGAGGTTGAAGCAAGAGACTCACATGTAAATGAAGGAGTTGAGGCAGATGTTGAGCCAGTTGAGCCATGAGATGAAGTCGAGGCAGATGTGAGTGATGACGATGAGGGCTGCGCCAAGGAAAGTGGATGATTTCTTTTTAGATGCAATTGCATATTGCTTGTGTTACTTTGGTACTTAAAACGTTTTTTACACAATTTGCACATGACAAATTCATTGTCTACTTTTACAAAGTGTTCCCAAACGGTTGATCTTTTTGGAGCCATTTCACACAATCTTCTCAATAATTAACTGAACTTAACTAAAACACCAGTTAAAACACTAATACAAAAGATTTTATATGTGGATAAACTAGAATACACCAGACAGTAAGGAGCAGTGATATCCCATCAACAGGTAGTACACAGACTGACTGGACAAAAACAACTAAACTATTTGTTGCTGTTTGTAAAAGGATTCGAATACAATTATTCGAATACGTATTCGAATACAGGAGTGGATTCGAATCCACAGTATTCGATTCTTAAGAGTATTCGATTCTCCCATCACTACTACGTTGCCGACATCATCTGCGTTGACGACACTGGACCTCTTACAACGACAACCTACTATACTACTGTAATATTACTAATGTTTTAATATATTTACTAATATTATTAATATTTACTACCGAGAATCTTTTTTGTGGAATGCATCGCTTGTCTTCAGAGCTCAATGCGTTGCCGACATGTAGTTTTTTCATATTGTATGTGAAAATTTTGATTTTCAAAAAATCTAACGCTATCTAAGGGTGAAGGAGACGAGATACGAGAAAAAGTCAATAGACCAAAGTTGTAGATGTTGCAAAATCCGTGGCACAAGAAGTCCTCCGTTTTTCGATAGGATCTTTCGTTAAAACGATATAGCCGAAAACGAAGAATTTTTTAAAAAATTTTAAGTTTTTTTTAGGGTAGTAAAAATTAAAAATTCGGGATTCCGACGATTAGTTTACTTATAGTAACCTCTTAGGAACGTCCATAAAAATTTTCATGTCTCTAGCTAATTAGAAAGTCGTATTTTGGAGTGAAATAGTGAAACGTTGCATTTCACGAAATCGGCCCAATGCATTTTATATGGGAAAACGTTAACATTTTTTTCTCGGTTCGTAATGAAAAATTGTGAGATTTGACAATTTTCCTGTCGGTTGTGGACCTTCAGAGGGCTTATCTGACAACAATGAATTGAAAACACCCAGGCCTTCCATTACTGGGGTTTCCTTTCCTGCAATATCTAGAATAAATCGTCCTTATCTGTCAACTTAGTTTGCGTTAAAAAACTGTTTTTCTTTAGTAAAAGGACATAAGTACCATTTCACCTCTAAACACATAATGTCGAGACAATCGATCGATCGTTGTTTGCCTGAAACTCATGAGGAACAACCCGCTTGTATTTTCTGGTTGTACCCCCATAAGTGAGTTTCATGTTTCCAAGTAGCTCTACTCCGTCCAGTGAAGGGAACCAATTGTCAGCTGTCACATTAAGGTTGCTCTCTTCAAAAACCTTGCACAGTCTTATAAGACTTTGTACTGTAACTGGCATCTTGTTTTCCTTTTCAGTCAACCCCTGTCCCTTACTATTCTTGCCCGTTCTAGATGTATGCTTTTCGAGGTAAAAGGTCCTTGAGTCCGCCAAACACATCACCTTTATGCCATATTCTTCGGCTTTTTAGGCATGAAGAGCCAAAATTCACAACTTACTCGAAATGAGACATTATTTCGTCGACGGTTGCGTACTCAGAGGGACTATAGGCTGCCTGGTTGTTTGAAATTACTTTATAGAATATTTCAGATATCACGGCAATCGCTTTGCTCTACCTCGAAATCACTTAGTTCGCTTGCCGGGGTTAACTCCAGGAGTCGAATCCTAACTTCCACAATAGTACTCAAACTTATCCTACAAACTTAAAGAAAGATAAACGGTATCAGTGGACTGACACATACTTTCTCCTTTAAGTAAAATTGAAAAACAACAATCACAAAACGACAATCTGTAATAAAACTATCATGTTATTCAAAGTTTATCTAAATATCATTTAATAATTTATTGTTTCAAAAATAATCATCCTATTTCTGAATATAAAGACAAGAGAGATAAAGTTAAATTAATTGTTCGAATCAAATGGGGACCCCCCTCTAATACCAATCTTTTTGAGTTGGTTTTGTTGGGTGATTTGACCTTACGCTGGATACAAGGTTTAATGCAAAACGGTTGGAAAATAAGGAAGAAATTGATTTTTTAATATTCTCAGACACACAAAGACACAGACAGACAGACATCACGTCGAAACCCACCTTTGTTATTCAGGGGACTCCAAAACGGATATATCCACTCTCAACTCAAATTCGAAAGTTTTGACGAAAACAATACTTTCTCCATATACTATGTATTAGGGGAGAAAGTAAAAATCACCCCAGAACAGTATTAGGGGTCGTGTCGAACTAGGGTTACAAAAGCAGAATCTAGATTGGCCTTGACTGACAATATTTCAGAAAAAGAGGAAAAATAAAATAAAAACTCCACACTATTAATTGCTGTATTGTAAACACACATATTTCTTTTTCACTTCATTTGATTTTGGTGTTATGAGTTGAATTTTAGTTTTTAGTTTTTATTTATTATGTTGTCTATATTTTATTCTGTATCCATTTTGTTGTGCTATGTATTTTTTGTGTTTAATTCTTTGATGATGTTTTTTGTTGAGATTGAAATATTAACTTGGTCTGTGAATAAGTGAGAGAAATGTTGCTATTTTGTGATTCCATGGGTGGTTAGAATTACAGGGTTTATTGAAATATGTTGTGGTAGGTTTTCTGTTTAAGTCAAATGAGTGTTCTGTTCTACTTTTTGTGATTGTAATGTGAAGAGAGTTGATATCTTTACCTTTGAGTTTTCCTTTATTTCATATCACCGATATATGTGATATTTGTGTGTGTGTTTTTGGTATATAAACAAGTGTTTTAATAAATTTTGAGCTTCAGTATTTTGTTCCTTCAAATAGGTGGACGACGTTATCTACATATCGGTACCAATCATTTATTTTTTTTTTGAACGGATTTGCTTCATTTATTATTTTTGTTTTCTGTTATTCTGATATTTAATGTCTGCAATTTGGTCTGATAGGGGTGATCCCATGGGTAAACCATATTCCTGGTGATAGAATGTCTTATTAATGCAGAAATAGTTTTCTTTGACAGTTATTTGGGTTAGATTTACAATATTATCTATTTATCTTTTCTCCATTTTCTTTTTATCACCTAGGTTTCTTCGTAACATTTTAACGGTTTCTTTAATGGGGATAATTCGAATACATGTTTTATTATGTGCGAATACATGGGAATATGAATAACAAATTGTTCGTAATATCTATATTTTTAATTTTTGTTGTGTTTATGTAGTCATCTTAATATATACCATATTTCAATCCTACAATCTTTTCTTTTCATATTTTTATGGGTCTCGTTCTTCTTGTTTACAATTATTGATTGTATCCGTTCATCTATATATAAATCCATTTCTACTAAACTTTCTTCATGATAAAGGATCTTTGCTTCCTTATACACTGTTCCAATAAAGATATTGTTATTGGAGTTTTGAATAATGAAATTCGATTTCCTCTTTTATCCATATATTTCTGGCAGTTTTCAAGCAGAATATCGTTCTGTAGGTGACCCAATTCTGGATACCATTAATTTTCATGGATGTGGTCTTGTACTTATGTTAATTTTGGGAAGGGTGTAAAACACAGGAGTTTTAGGAACACTTGGAGTAATTGGATTGTTTTTAATGAAAGACTCTCGTTTGGACCACATTTTTCTAAAACTACTTTTATTTCCTTATTGTACTGTAAAGAACAATCTTCTTGCAATCCTTTGTAGGTATTCGAGTCTCCTGTGAGCAAACTGTCGATTGAATTCATTTACGTAATAAATTCTGTTGAGGATTACTATACTGCAGGAGTTTGATAATTTGATTGTTACGTTGCAATGAATTAACTGCTTTGTATTCTTCGTTTGTAAGGTTCTTGGAATTTGGTAAATTATCCGGAAAGGAAGGCAACGATAAATTTGATATCGCGACGTTTATAAATTGTTCCATTGGATGGTCGCGTGGTAATGTTTCTGGTTCCCATGTGCTGTATTTGAATTTAACAAGTGACGAAGGTATTTTGTTATCAAATTGAAATGAATTTTGCTCACAGCGATACTTCTTTCTTATCTGTTTAGCGGATTCCAGAGAGTCAGATACTAATTTTATATGATTCAATGAAGGAGTGGGAGAAAAAGTCAGACATTTCGATAATACCAAGCGTTCTTCTTTATTTGATTTGTACGAAGACAGAAAATAAAAAAAGCTTTAAAAGCTCTTTGTTGACAGCTCAAAAGCTCTCTAAATTAACAGTTTATCCACTCTTCTAGTGTTATTATAAAGGGTTTCGTTTCCATTATTTACACTTATTAAATGAATAATTTTAAAACTTTGAAGAGGAAAAGATTGTTTATGGGCAATATTTTAAATTGATAATATAATGGGAATGGCCTGTCTCTAATATTCTTATTCAAGATAATAAACACAAAAATTTTGGCGCAAACTTAGACTATACCATCGTTTTATAGAACTGTTACTTGGAGGATTTCGGCCATACTCTAAACGAAACCTTACTAACAGTGTTATTAAAGATTTACTTTCGTGAAACCAAAGAGCGAACTTTCCTTTTTCCTGATCACTAGTCATTTTGACACTGATATTAGTTTAGTGTTTGTTTTTTCAACTTACTAAACAGCTGGTGTTGAAAGATCAACTGTTGACCAGCTGACCTTGTCTTTGAGTTGTTCTTAATCTATCGATTAATGATATAAAGGTGCCGTTCCAGCATGATAATCCGTATTATAAAGGTGAATTTACTAAAGCGTAATAAAGCGACTTCAACAAGGTTCCTCACAAAGATTTCTTAAAAAGATTTCCTTATAGCCTGCTTGATCTTAGCATGCACAATTTGACATGCATTTCTTATGTCATTTTACTGTCAAGAGTGATCTCCAGATATTTCAACGTAGTTAATTTTCCACTTTCTCACAATGAAAAATTTCATTCAGAAAGGAGCTAAAAGTCAAAATCTGGGAAATCAAAATCAATAAATTTTGTTCTGCTAACAATAATTAAAACCCAATTTTGTGATATACCAAGATCAGATGTCAAATTTAAATTTAATTGTAACGTTTCCTTATTTTTACGCGAGTAAAGGAAATCAATATCATCAGTAAACGCTCCCCCCGTTCCACTTCAAGACAGTTTAAGTGGAAGCAGAGGCAGTATTTTCTGTTTCGAGACCCTCAACATTTTGTTTTTCGTGCTGTTCTTCGTCAACGTTTTCGGTGGTCAGCAAGACACTCGGCGACATGATTGTAACGGATAGAAGTAGTCGTCCTCAAACACGTTTGATGAAGTGAAAAACATTATAAGTTTGTCTAACATTTTTAAGGATCTAGAATATGAAAAGGTTATTTTTGTGGCATCGTATGTTTTAACACAATTCAAGCGTATGTTATCCATATTGTATAAAATTTGCTTCTCTGCTATTCGTTTCATTGGTCTTGGTCATTGCCTTCTATTGAAAGCCACTATTGGTGATGATACGTATTCAATACAACGATACAAAAGAATGGCTTTATATTCATATAACTCAACATTACAATAAAAACATAACAAAACAATAAGGTCTCTCGGGGGTAACTATCAATCAAAGTAGTTTTTTAAGTTATTACTATATCCAACAGTTGATAAGGAAAGTATGAACATTAATTTTCTTATCTTAGCTTTTATAATTTATACAAGTATAACCAAGCATTTAAAAATAGTAAGTTCAATTATTGATCACTGCTAATTAGGATCACTGCTAATTAGGTTTTAAATTTAAATCAAACTAAGTTATTGTCGTGACATAATAAAATGGTTTTAATGTGTAGCATCGATTGGATTTGTTTTGTAAACCATAATTTGAAAAAAGGTTATCCTACTAACCTTTGGCTTCGCCAGATGTACATGAAAATGAAGAAACTGCAGCACTCATTTTAGCTTCCTTCTCAAGTGTGACGATTTCCCTCTCTAGAAGATTGGTGGCTATCCTTTTGTTCGCATCATCAAGTATAAGCATCTTGTACCTTGGATCAACCACCATTACCAAGATATAATGTTTATTCAGCTGATATTGGTCTGGTGGAAACCGCAGGTTTATAGCTTTAAAAAAGGCCCTTCCAAACATTATTCCCTTTTTCCATGATGTTATAAATTTTTCAATGACAGTTTTTATTCCACCAATTAGAGGCAGCACTGCGGACAGTGTGGGTAAAAAGTTCCTTGACTATATTGTTGTAGCATCATCAAGTGGTTTTAAAATGTACACAAAACCCTCAACCAATTCCCATTCTATTGAAGTCATGTTATGGGACTTAGGTGATGGCGATAATTCAGCTGAGGTTGACTGCTTCAATGTTATAAGACGTCGTAGCATATGATACTCGCTATTCCTTCGAGTCTCACAATCCTGAATTAATTGCAGAGGAGGCTCCAACTGTTCTTGGAGTCTGTTTAGCCTATCTTTGGCAACACAGCTGTTTGTAATGCCCAACAATTGCTCTTGCTTTTGAGAGCATAGGAAGCATTCCGGGTATTTCTCTTTTTGCATCACTCAATGTCAGCTGAAATTTATGGGCAAAACATCTAAGATGTATCCATGGGGTTAATGATACTGCACTAACCATATTTGCTGCATTGTCTGTTATGCAGTATATTGGCATAGTTTTATTACGTTCAACTAGATCCCATTCATCCAAGATGTCCTTCAATTTTGATGCTATGTTGATTTCGCTGTGTTCTTCAGGGAAGTAACTATTTCCCAAACAGTATGCCTTCATGTTAAAATTGGAATCAACATAATGACTTGTAATAGTCATCAACGAGTCATTAGACGCCGATGTCCAGAGATCAGTTGTAATGGCCACAGATTTCACTTCATCTATATTTTTTCGAATTTCAGTTTTAACTCTATTTTTGGTGTCTTTAAAGATGTCTGGTATGATACTCCTAGAAAATGTGGTTCGACTGGGAATATTATATCTAGGTTCCACAGCATTCATTTCATTTTCTTCCTCTTGACTATAAGGATGGAAGCTTTGTGCCAATTTCTCAATTGATTTAGTAATAAATTGAGCCTGAGGATGGTTAGTAGCCCATTTGTCTGCAGGTTTAAAATGTTCATCAATTTTTCTTTGCTTAGCGGGAGTGGGCGTTTTTAAATTTTTTAAATTCTTTTTTTAAAGCTTTGATTGAATTTTGACCTTCTAAATAGTCTTTGTACTCTTTTTTATGTTTACTCTCTAAATGCCTTATCAAGGGACTTGTTGTGCTGGAAGGTGTTTTTAACATGGTCTTGCATATTTTGCATTTTGCTCGAGTCGAAGAGCTCTTTTCAAAATACTTCCAGATCAATGCCTGTATTTTGTTACTTACGGCTGTCTCTGTGGGACGAAGATCGGAAACACTCACTCCCTTCCTCCGTTATCACTTACCAACCAACTTTAAACACTCACTATTGAATGAATTTATTGTTTGTTGCTCAAATAGAAAGCTCAAAGCTACTTTGTTAGATACTTTTACGCTGCGATACTTTTAATTAGAGCTATTAATTATTTTTTGTTTTTTAATAATAATATTCGAGGACTCGAATATTCGATGAACACCGAACTTTTTCGGAATCTTGAATCGAATCGAATATCGCCGATATTCGAGGCGCACACCCCTCTATATATATATATATATATATATATATATATATATATATATATAAATTTTAACGACTATTGTTTTTGGTCTCTGGGCACCTAAAGAAGAAAAAATAACATGGTCTCGGGCTTAACTCTTGCCATGAGACCTACGGTAATAGCTTCTTCCCTATGGGAAATTCGCTAAAAAGTTAATTTCTTAAAAACCATAATAAACTATTAAAAAGTTTTACATCTCAAAATTCGCTTCAATGATTTTCATTTAAATTTCAGGGTTCATAGAGAGATACTAAAGAAAATTACATCTTCTACATGTTTCTAAATTGAAGTTTCAAAGGTTGTAAGCCTTTCAGATTTCCCTTGACATCAACTCACAGCCAAAGCCGGTCCTTATATAAAAAAATAATAAATAGACTTTTAAATCCCAGCTTTAATTTAAAATTTTGTACGATAATTCACTTTTTACTGGTTAAAAAGTAGTATATATTAACTATAAATTGTTACTTAAAGATTTTTTTTTTAATTAGGCTCCAAAATTTATTTTTCAATGATTCAAAATTATTATTATTTTGTTGTTATACTGCAACTTGTTTTATGTAATCGGTACATACTTAATATTTTATATTAATCAAACACTTTGATTGAGTCTTTCTTAAATATGTTATATTAATTACGAAATAGCATGAGTAAATAATAGAAAAATGAATTTCGAATTCGTTGTCCGTAAAACTTGAAACCAACCAGGCCAGTGATACGCCCAATGACGGAAATGACGAATTTTGTTCATTTCCTGTGAACTACCTGCTTAGATTTTAGAGTAGTAATATTATTTTTCATGATAAAATAACAAAAAAATTATAAAATCATCATTTTCATAATTACGTGGAAAATTAATGTAAAACATTGCGAGCGTGTTGGACAATTCTAGATACTAGATTATAATGATATTGCACTTCCGAATAAATTAATTAAATTACATTATTTTATAATTTATTTTAATATAATATCTGGATCTTGGCTTTTGGATCTGTACTTAAGTACAGATCCAAAAGCAATTGATTTTACAGTATCTTGAATTATCATCATAGTTTTAATTTAATAAAAAAAAAACAATTTTTCGTTTTTGAAGTTATATTTCATCACATTTGCCATACTTGACATTACTCATACTTATACTCATATTTTTATTTTATTTTATAAAGCCCTCTGTTATTTACGAAATACGTTCTTCGTGCTGTGTAATGTGTAATTTAAAGTTATCTTTATTTTTCAATAAATCAATCCTAATAGCTTGGATATTGACCAATCTTTAATAGCTACGATACAAATAAATAAATGGTAAGCTAAATAAAGAGTAATACGTACGTAAACTTATGCTTATTATTACGTAAGTCTGGGCCCGCAATGCCTCGGTATACGACGCCCACTCCATCCCACCCCTCCGTGACTTCCTCCATCACCTCAACACAAAGTACCTCGACCGAGCCCGAACCTCTGACATCCTACAACCCTTCTTCGATCCTTATTTCACCGACCGTCCTAGCCTCACCATCCACCACCTAGCCAACCTCCCACCATAGCTTAATGTGCCCTTCTTGTGGTGAATTTTAATTCCATCAGCCCAAGGTCCTCATCTTATTTAATTGTTTATTTATTTATCTATTCTAAATAAATAAACATATACACCCTAAACCCTATTCCACCTAACACAACAACCAAAGCCAGACATTCGTTCGGTCGAGCGCAACCTGCCCTCGGCTAAGCTCTGGTCTTTGTTTGTTCCTAAACCGAAACCATCCATTCACTGACCATAACCACAGTACCCGCAACCAAAACCTCACTCAACCCGCAACCAAAACCTAACCTTAAAACCTATCCTTGGCTGAAGAGGACGTAGTCCTATAACAGCCGCAGTGGGCCTTCAGGCCACTGAAACCTCACAATCCATCCATCCATCTAACGAATAATAATTTTTTTTACCGAAGACACATTTAAATTAAAACTATAATAGGAAAATATTTAAGATTTTCTTATTTGTACTTGAAACTTTATATTTGGATCATTTTGGTTCAGATAGAT
>JAGISJ010000010.1:2339645-2490341 GCA_023375725.1 Nephotettix cincticeps | reverse complement strand
TATGAAAAAATTATACAAGGAAGAAATAATACATGCTAACACACTCCACCAATTTGAATACTGTGAAATTTAAATAATTATCATATGACATTTATTTACATTTATAAATTAAGATTATCAAATTAGGTTAAACAATTGTACTTCTTGAAGATGGGATGATTCCCGAAACATGTCGAAGTAATAATTAAAATGTTTCATAAGGGTACTAGGTTGACTTATTTAAAGATAAATATATATATATATATATATATATATATATATATATATATATATATATATACAGGGTGATTCACGAGGATATGCGGTAACTTTGAGAGCTCATTCAATATGTAAAAATAATGAAAAAAACTTATATAAACATAGGTCCGGAAATGTTTCGTTAGCGAGTTATACAGGGTTAAAGATTTCGCCTGGATTTCAGTTCCGCTGAGTAAATGAAGACTCTCTGAAATTCTGGGAAGTTAAATTTAGGGGCAAATGCCATTGTTTCTTATGGTTTTTTACCTGAAAAATTGATTAGAACAGGTCCCAGAACTGTAAGATGAGTAGTTTTTGAGTAATCCAGTGTAAAATGCAAAAACATTGAGTAAAAAAACACAATTTTTACATTTGGCCAGCAATCGCTTTGTTATTTTACCAATAAACTGATCAAATTTCAGAACAAAACTTGTAGAAAATTTAATTCTAAACAAAACGGTATGATTAAAGTATACAGAAAGTGAACAGATAATCGATTAAAGGAAGTTTTATTGAAAACAGAACAACACACGTTTTTCATTTGGCCGACAATAACTCTGTTGATTTCTTATTAAAGATCTGTAAAAAGTTAATGATTTTTACTTAAATTTAACACCTTAATTTTTTTACTAAAATTTCAAAATAAAATAATATTAAAACACAGTTTTAAAATAAAGAAATAAACATAAACAACAAACATAAATAATAAAAAAAAATACACATGTTGAGCGGATAATTTGTTTTTCATAAGTTGGCACTACAATAACAGCTGATCAACAATGATGTGATTTGAAATGTAGAATTTTAATTCCTTGAGAGGTAACAACTGAGTTTTAGTCCACGTGTGTATTGTTCTGTTTGTCGTATTGAATTTTAGTCCGTGTTAGCATTGTTTTGTCCATAGTAATTATTAAATTGTTGGAGTAGTAATGCCATACTTATTTTCAACTGAAGAATACGCCGATATGGTGTTTATTTACGGTGTATGTGAAGGCAATGCTACAATCGCTGTGGAAGAATACAGACAACGTTACCCTTATCGTAGAATTCCAAATGCTAGAACCATTATTTCTACATTTCGTACGTTACGGGAAACAGGATCACTTCCAAGCGTAAAGATCCAGTCTGACCGCCCTCGCCAACATGATGTTAATGTAGAAGAAAACATTATTGCTGCTGTTGAACGTAGTCCAGGTATTAGTACAAGACGTATTTCAAAGCGGTTTAGGGTTTCGCAAAGTAAAGTTTGGAGAACACTTAATAAGAACAACCTTTATCCCTACCATAAACAAAAAGTACAGCATTTACAACCAGGAGACAATGAACATCGCTTGGAGTACTGCAATTGGTTAGTCAATCATAGTCAACTCTTCAAGTACATTTTATTTACCGATGAGTCACAGTTCACTCGTGATGGTATCAACAATTTACGAAACCAACATTCATGGGCAGAAGAGAACCCTCATGCAACAATTGAACGTAACTTTCAATACCGTTTTAACATTAATGTATGGTGTGGTGTTATTGATGATAAGCTAATTGGACCGTTTATTTTTCAAGAGCGCTTAACAGGTCAGGCGTACTTACAGTTTCTTCAAGAAGAATTACCGACATTGCTGGAAGATGTTCCTCTTGCAACGCGACGCAAGATGTACTTCCAGCATGATGGCGCACCGCCACATTTTTCAAATGATGTTTCCACCTATCTAATTCATCAGTTATCTATTCATCAAATAAATGGATCGGTCGTGGTGGTCCTATACACTGGCCACCAAGGTCACCAGATCATACGCCATTGGACTTCTGCATATGGGGATGGATGAAAGATCATGTTTACGAGGTCAAAGTAAATTCCCGTGAGGCGTTACTTGATCGAATTAATGAAGCCTTTGTGCAGTTAAAGGAGAGCCCCGTAGAACTACGAAAAGCAACAAGAGCAATTCTTAAACGAGCAGAAAGATGCATTGAAGTTAATGGCAACATTTTTGAGCATTTACTGTAATTTTATTGCATAACTTTACATTACAGTTTTCAATAAAACTTCCTTTAATCGATTATCTGTTCACTTTTTGTATACTTTAATCATACCGTTTTGTTTAGAATTAAATTTTCTACAAGTTTTTGTTCTGAAATTTGATCAGTTTATTGGTAAAATAACAAAGCGATTGCTGGCCAAATGTAAAAATTGTGTTTTTTTACTCAATGTTTTTGCATTTTACACTGGATTACTCAAAAACTACTCATCTTACAGTTCTGGGACCTGTTCTAATCAATTTTTCAGGTAAAAAACCATAAGAAACAATGGCATTTGCCCCTAAATTTAACTTCCCAGAATTTCAGAGAGTCTTCATTTACTCAGCGGAAATGAAATCCAGGCGAAATCTTTAACCCTGTATAACTCGCTAACGAAACATTTCCGGACCTATGTTTATATAAGTTTTTTTCATTATTTTTACATATTGAATGAGCTCTCAAAGTTACCGCATATCCTCGTGAATCACCCTGTATATACAGGGTGTTTCAGAATTCCTTACCAATACTCTAGGATATTGTTACTGGGTAAGAAAAATATCTAAATATCATATTTAAAGTGTCCGGAAGTCCTTAGTTACTCACACAGCCTCCATTTTGTTTTTTTCACTTATAATACTTTTTCTATATAATGGTTAAACGTACAGAATTTAAACTTTGCACAAACATTTATGGCAAATAGACAAAGCTACAAAAAAAATTATGACAATTTTTCAAATTCCTAAAACAAAATGGCGGCCATTAAAAATTTTGTTTCTCAAATAACTGGTGAACCGTTGATTTAACTGAAAATATACAAGAATAACCTGTTTTAGGTATTGTAATTACAAATCGATTGACACCAAATTCTTTTAAATTAGACATATATTAACTGAGATATGGTAGCTTTAGTGATAGGTGACCGCTAGAATTTTAATGACAGTAAGCAGGCGGAGACTGTTGCATTGTTGTGACAGACTCAAGTCGCATGCCTTTACATGCACTGCAACTAAGCTCTAGCGGTCACCTATCACTAAAGCTACCATATCCCAGTTAATATTTGTCTAATTTAAGAGAATTTGGTGTCAATCGATTTGTAATTACAATACCTAAAAAAGGTTATGGTTGTAAATTTTCTTTTAAATCAACGGTTCACGAGTTATTTGAGAAACAAAATTTTAAATAGCCGCCATTTTGTTTTTTTAATTTGAAAAATTGTCAAACTTTTTTTGTAGCTTTGTTTGTTTGCCATAAATGTTTGTGCAAAGTTTCAATTCTGTACGTTTAACCATTATTCAGAAAAAATATTATATGTGAAAAAAACAAAATGGAGGCTGTGTGAGTTACTAAGGACTTCCGGACAATTTAAATATGATATTTAGATATGTTTCTTACCCAGAAACAATGTTCTAAAGTATTGGTAGGGAATTCTGAAACACCCTGTATATGTATATATACTATATATATGTATATATACATATATATATAAATTTTAACGACTATTGTTTTTGGTCTCTATGCACCTAAAGAAGAAAAAATAACATGGTCCCGGGCTTAAGTCTTACCATGAGACCTACGGTAAGCTATTACCGTAGGGAAGAAGCTATTTTCCCTATGGGAAATTCGCTAAAACTAAGAAAATAATGTAAAAAAACACATAAATAGAGGAAGACGGTATAGTTGAAAATCAAGTTCAATACAGTAGCGGAGTACAGTGAAGTAAAGTGGAGTTATGGTCGATATAGGCACTCACGATATTTCGGGCCGATAAGCGACTCAGTGCTGTCGGGGCCGATGTCCAACAACCAGGCAGCGACGACGACGACCCTCTTATAAGCACTACGAGAGACCCGCAGGTCGGAATCTTACGTAACAAAGAATTTGCTATGTAGCAACCGATAGTATGATTTTTATTTTAAATTATTATTATTGTTTACAAATGTTGTTTTGGTTTATGTTCTTTCAAAATGACACATTTCAATTTGTTTTACAATCGATAGAGGCAGTTTTTCTTTTTTTTTTTAATTTAACCACATTTATCAAACTGATTACATGGATCCATGTGCTATAAGCACGCGTGGATCTGGAAATAATTTAAAATATACATTTTTTTATATTTTACTGGCCAGCAGCCCCTTTACAAATCACTTTGATATTATATACTAAATTTTAGTTCATTTGATTTTAGTTCGCTCAAGTATCTATTGGAGCTATTGACCAGGAAACATTTATACACATAATTAAATAATATATACATTAATAACAAATATATGAATAAATAACTATAACTATGAATAAATTCTTTACTTATAATAATTTACTATATTTTCTTATACACATAGGCTATATTCTTAGCATGGATTGTCTGAAAATCAAAACTGGCAGTAAACTAAATAAAACAAAATTGTTCAATTGAGGTATAAAATATAATTAATTGTAAATTATCGAAATACAGTATTCCTCTTAGATATGTACATATTGTGTCGAACTATCCGACGGATTTGTTCCATGGGAACTGCTCGACGTTCATGCAGGTGAAATTTGAAGGATACTTGATTGTCCTGAATAAATCCCCTCTTCTTCCGGATGTAACCGGGGCCGTCTGGTGGGGGGGGGGAGGATAGTATGAATGATATGGTATGGTGTGTGGGATATTGCTGGGAAGTTGGGAAATCGGAGGGAATAACAGGGTAATGCTAATAGGGTTGGAATTGCTATGTCTGGACCAAACTTAACTTAAGCATGCTGAATCTGCTACCAATAAAATTAGGAAGATTGCTGGGGACCAGAGAGACGCAGATCTTTACCCAAATCAGAACACCTGCCTAGCCAGCTTTGATTTACACTAACCTAACTAAATATTTGAACTGTAGACCTATCCTTCCAAACTATCTAACTGAACATGGCTTAGTAACTTGGAAATATTGCAAGGTGAAGGAATACTATGTAAAATGAATACTGAATGTGAAATATGTAAGAATTTGATTGAAAGCTAATAAATTAACATTCTGGAAACATGAGGCTGCAATTTTCATGTTTGGGAAGGATGGCTGCAGAAGGCAGCCATCCCAGCCAAAGAGTTGATTTACCTCATTTCAATGGTCGGGTGAGCCAGAAAGGGCTCCCCGCTTGTTTCCTGACTTAGCCAAACATTTTACCTACTTAATTACTAATTATTAACTACTGTAACTTATCATAATACGAAGAGAAGTCCTGTAGAATTTTCGAGAGGTTTTACTGTGTGTGTGCCGGTTTTATGAAGGAGAAGGACAAGAAGGTAGGGAGGTGGGAGGCGAGCGTTAATGCAGTCGCGGCAGGCAACGAGTTGAACATGCAGCCCGGCTTGGCGAAATGTGCATACTATATAAAATATAGCGTGCCGCTATGCGTCACACGGAACATCCATTTTGAAGCGTCATTGAGAGGTTGCAGATAATTTTTCAATTTCCGGCATGAGTCCCCTGAAGCAGTGCATTATAAGATGTTCTTCTGTTGTTTTTTTATTTATTGTACTTTTAAAGAATTCTGCCAACGGTTCAGCCATTACCTCTGCAGGTGACTTCGCCTTTTTCTTTCGTGGATGCAACTCCTCCATTGGTGTAGGTAAATATGAAACACCAGTGCCATCTTTTTCATCTGTGGGTAGCTCAGAGCTTTCTTCTGTCCCTCCCTCAGTTGCTGCTCCCACTGCGTGCTCAGCTGTTCGCTTTAGATTTATGTGACTAATAGTACTTTTTGGGCTTCGAATGTAGGACAGCAAAAAACTCATAGCGCCACTTATTACTATTACCACTTACCACCATTACCACTTACCTCATACCACTTATTCTTTTTCCCAACTGATCCACTGGGCATTTTTTCAGGTCACGCAAATATCTCACATATGAGGACCTCAGAACGTGCCACTAGGACTTAAAAACAACTAACTTTAGTCAAATAAGTTTAAACTATAAACATGTTAGTTTTATAAACATAAGTATATTTGTATTCCAATGATATTTGATGTTTAATAGGTTTCTAGCTACTGGGGATAGGTTTTAATACATCCATTATAACCTTCGTGTAGGAGCAACGACAGTTGGAAATATATTGTCGGAAGTATGTGTTTACATTTGGGAAGTGCTTAGGGACGTTCCGATACTAGTAGGTATCGATATTTTCCTTTCGATATTCAGAGTATCGGTATCGCATTTCCGATATTATCGCGGTATCGGAAGAAATGTTGGAGTATCGGTATCGAATGAATAAAGTAGTTCTTAGTTTAACCGGCTATTATAAAAAGTTATATGGGAAAAGTAGTCACCTTTTAAACCAGTTATTCTCAAGTCATTACCGATAGTATGTTTAATGTATTTTACAGAAAACACCTTCTTAAAATGATTTACATGTCTAAACTATCAATACGACTGCGTATCCTTTCACGTTTCGCCCTGTGCGTGGTGCGAGTTGGCGTATTAATCTTAATCATCTTTGTGGCTTGTGCCGGTGTCTGTTGTAGTGATGTAAAGTATATCTTGACTTCAGTAACTTTTGTCACCATCTTTGTTTCTGTCAGTGTCAGTAGTTGACAGTAGTTTTTATTAAGTAGTTTGATAATAATTCAGTTTTAGTTATTCGTTCATTATTATATTTAGGCCTAGTGAATCACAATTGACTGAGTGGCAAATTTATAAACTTTTGTGAAATGGCTCCACTATCCAGTAAAATATGGGACCATTTTAGGAAAAAAGACAAGAGTGGTGTCAATGTTTGAGGGAAGTGAAATTCTCTGGCAACACGACAAATCTTTTTAAAACACATAAAGACTAACCTCAAAAATATCAGCAACCTCCCACCCAATTTGAAAATCAGTTCATTTGCAAGGACAACCGTCCATTTGCAATTGTTCAAGGAGAAGGGTTCAAACGCCTCATTCATGAGCTGTCACCTTTGTTTAAAATTCCTTCTGTGAAATATAAAAACAACAGCTAGAATTAAAGTATGAGGCTTTACAATGCAAAATGAAGGACAAACTTGAAAAGGCTAAACATATACTGGGTTAGCCAGTGAAACGGGAAGATTTGAGATGGCCTTGACAGTTGGAATATGAGTGGTGGGGGTAATAATAGTAATAACTTATCATGTTCACATTATTATTATGTTCATTATTATTATGTTATTATTATTATTATTATTATGTTTATTATTATTATGTATTATTATTTTTATTATGTATTATGTATTATTATTATTGTTATTATTATTATTATTATGTTATTATTATAATGTTCACTTGTTTCTTCATTTACTGGAGCATATGCAAATTCATCTTCGGAAAACACAGTTGAAGAATAAGGCCATATGCCGCACTGTTTGAACCCTGAAATTCTGTTTTTTTTCTGATAAATGATTGGTCATATGCTTGAGAACACAAACCTGTCAATTCACTGATAACAATATTTTGACCAGGTTGGCTAACCAACTAGTCATTTTGAGTGACTGATAGTGTTCTCTTGAATGGCCCTAAAACCGTCACATCTAGTGGCTGCAAACGATGGCTGCAGTGTGGAGGCAAAGTCAAGAATTTTATCCAGCCATAAAACAACGAATTCCACGAAATCGAAGGAATAAAGTCTATTGACTGTTATTCACTGTCGATTTTTCTCGCATTCCAACTATCTGGCCATCTCAATCTTCCCGTTGTCACTGGCTAATACCCAGCCTACTGTGGTTAAAGCTCCTATGTAGTTGCGAGGAAAGTATCGAAACAAGTCGGGCAAGTCTGTTTCAACTGAGAGGGGAAGCATGATACACATGCGTGCCATTATTAATGCAGTCTGGAAAACACCATCCCACCATCCGCTTTTGTGTTTCCGAGAGCCCGATTCCATGATTCTTTGATGACAGGATCTGTAACAGGTAGTATTGGACTTGCCAACAGTCCTCAAAGTGGGATGACATCCATTCTGTTCCACAAAGTTCTTGAACACATCCAGAAGCACACAAGCTGCACCAAAGAATCGCCAATACTGTAAATCATGGATAACCATGAATCACATTGCTCTTTAGAAAACATTCTGTATGCCAGAGACAATGGCATAGTAATTTTGACTTTGCCTCCACACTGCAGCCATCGCAGCATATTTGCTGCAAAATGTCATGAGAAACTTCCAGGCCTGGCTGCAGCAGTGCATAGATTCCAATGGAGGACATTTGACAAATGTTATTTTCAAAAAATAATTTTTTTACTTATTGTACAGTAAATGGCTACCTTTTTCCTTATTAATAATAACAAGTAAATAATAAAATTAATTTTCTTAAAGAATTAGTTACTTATTAAAATCTTCCCGTTTCACTGGCTAACCCAGTATATCCGTCTCATCGCAATTATAAATTTTTTCTGGAGTAAATTTGTATTTTTCTAAGACCTCTTTTAAGTTAGCTTGAAATGTATCTGAATTTAATTTGTTGAACCCTGTTGTTCGTGCATTACTTGTATTTTCTGGTTTTCTAAGAGAAAGTTTGTTGTGGCGTTTCATAAACGATCTTAACCAAATCAATTCCTGCCATTTGTTTTCCTCCCATTTTCCTGGACAGTGACCTAAATGAGCAGCATATTTATATTATGTTTTTCTAATCAAGTAATATGTTAATCCATAGTTTAAACTTGAACATTTTAAGATGTAATCTTCTAGCAACTGTTCTTCTTCTTCAGTAAAAAACTTGATTGGCCGTGTACTTAGACTGGTATTTAGAAACTGGCTTTACAGGAACTTCAGGTCTTGAATCTTCGCCCACTTCATTCGCTTCTGTAGGTCACTGTTCTTAAGGTATGATGGCTTTTTGCTTCTGAAGCCTGTAGTACAAAGTCGCATAATTTAGGCCATGCACGGCAGCAGCTTGCCGTATAGGTATTTTATTTTGAGTTACATCAATGACAGCGGCTTCTACTTCTCTTTCATTGACTTCTGGATGAGAATTTTTCTTTACATAATTACGGACCATTTCAAATCTGAAACAAACACAACCAGTTGTAGTAGTGATTTATCTCATTCAACAGCTTAAATATAGCCTACTGGACTGAACAGCAAAATTGTGTTAGACCTAGCTTAACTGTTTTGTTCAAATACAAAAGGTCTTCGGTAAATACATGTAAGTGTAGGCCTAATGATAACCAGTTTCGCATCTACAAAACTTAAATATTCTTATTAAATATTCTTAAATATTAAATACTTTAAATACTTAAGTATAGAAATCCTTTATTAGATGTTATCTGTATTAAGATTCACACAAATTAGGTTGATAATTTACGTCGACATAATATAATGTTCATATTACTTTTATTTCTACAAGAGGAGAGAAGGTATTAGGTCTAATTTTAGAGGTAGGCGTATAGTCCTAGGCCAATAATAGTGTGCCTAATGATTGACCTCAACATGTGTTTACTCTTAAAGGCTTGAAAACTAGGTTAAACAACATATTTTATTTTATTTATAAAAGTAAAGCCTAGGTCTAACTCTGGAGGTAGGTCCTAGGGCAAAAGTGGACTAATAATATGGCCCTTTAAGTTTTTACTCTTAAAACCTAGGTCAAACAGCCATTTCTCATAATTATTTTTACATCACAGTAATAATAAAAGTTGGGGGTACATACCCCAGTCTTGGTGATCAAATGTGCCCCACAGTGCATGACTTAACTGAAATAGGTTAAGCCAGTTCTAACGACAAGTTATCTTAAGGTTAATCATACCAAAATATAGCAAAAAGTGTATAGTTACCTGTGTAATGCAGTAATACTGATGCAGGTTGATCCTTGATACCGTATTCTTCCAAGTATAAATTCAAAATCACAATTTTAAAGTTGAAAACTTAAGAGCAACCACTCTCAACTAACAAAAGCATCCAAGATGGAGGACAGGAGTTGACAAAGCTTTGCATACAGGTTAGCCAACATGATGGCACTGAATTTCCCTCTTCAAATTTAAAAATGAAGGGAATTTCAAAGCTGATCAAATCCACCCCACGATCAAATGTACCCCACTCTCCCCTATCCTTCTTTTAAAAATGAATAGTTTGTAAAAAATGCCTATTTAAAATTTTTTTAAACTAAAAATCAGTCCCCTTTTCCCCTTACTGATTATGAAACATGTAGAAACAGTTTTTGTCCTTATTAAGGCATAAGGTTAAATGACATTTGGAACAGTTGACGAAGCTCCTGCTCTCACAGTCAGGTAGCTTGCATCGCAGTCTGTTGTTGCTCCAGACTGGCCAATGCCCTGTTTGATCTTTTCTAACTTCTTTGGGTGGAAGCGTTGCAACAACATGAGGCTTCTTGGATTTTAATTGCAGTGCGACATCTAATTCAGTGCTTGGCCTTCCTCGCTTGGGAGTAACATTTGATCCAAACCTACACATTGTAATCGCAACCGATTCTCGAAACTCTTCAAGTCCTTACACACCCTTTGACCCTACAAAACCTGTCAACTTTCTCTTGTTCACCTATACCTACAAAGGAAGACAATAAAGTTACAGTCTTATTGTCTTTCCAGACAACAGAACTTACTTCAATCTCATCTATTTCGACACAGTTTTCATCTGAGAAACCCCGCTCTTTTTCTTTAAGTTCCGTTTCAGATGGGAGTTTGTTTCCTGGGATTCTATCTCTTCTGACTGTCCCCAATGCGTGTATATTTTTCTTTGCTGGATGCACAACAAGTGGTAAAGAGGTATAGAAGTTGTCAAAATATATTTGATGATTTTGGGGAGGAACGCATCGAGTCAGGCGCACCACGACATTGGCACAAGATCCAAAATCAGGCTCACCTGGGAGTCTTAAGGGTTTCGTCATTTTCTTGACCAGTATATATTTCAAAATCATATGCAAATCCACTGACTCCACTCAAAACATAAATCTTGTACCCCCTTTTGTGGGGCTTTTTTGGTAGGTACTGCCTAAGATAGTTTTTTTGCCTTTGTTGCACACATTTGCTCATCAACACATAGCTTTTGTTCCAGTGCAACCGATTTAAATTTTGATCTCAACTCCCCAACAACAGGTCTCAATTTAAAAAGACGATCGCTGGGTGACCCCTTGGAATAGCTTTATCACTGAAATGGAGGATACTTCTTATGAACTCAAATTTGTTAACCCCCATTGTTTCTATTATAGTTTGATTTCCAATAGTTTCCTTCCAGTAGCTACGAACATTCGGTAATCTAACAATTGACATCATTATTAATATTCCTAAAAACTTTTGAAGTTCTAGCAAAGTCACACTTTTACTAGTATTTGGATCTTGTTGTACTAAATATAAGTTTGATTCTTGCGTAATATTTCTCATGAGCGTATCACTGAAGAAGTATTTAAAAAAAGCAAATGGAGTATCTAGATTCATGATGTCTTCCGACAACTTTTCATTTTTATTGTCAAAAGGGATTTCCTTAGTTGAGATGCTAGCACGTATCCAAAGGATCAACCTGCATCAGTATTACTGCATTACACAGGTAACTATACACTTTTTGCTATATTTTGGTATGATTAACCTTAAGATAACTTGTCGTTAGAACTGGCTTAAACCTATTTCAGTTAAGTCATGCACTGTGGGGCACATTTGATCACCAAGACTGGGGTATGTACCCCAACTTTTATTATTACTGTGATGTAAAAATAATTATGAGAAATGGCTGTTTGACCTAGGTTTTAAGAGTAAAAACTTAAAGGGCCATATTATTAGTCCACTTTTGCCCTAGGACCTACCTCCAGAGTTAGACCTAGGCTTTACTTTTATAAATAAAATAAAATATGTTGTTTAACCTAGTTTTCAAGCCTTTAAGAGTAAACACATGTTGAGGTCAATCATTAGGCACACTATTATTGGCCTAGGACTATACGCCTACCTCTAAAATTAGACCTAATACCTTCTCTCCTCTTGTAGAAATAAAAGTAATATGAACATTATATTATGTCGACGTAAATTATCAACCTAATTTGTGTGAATCTTAATACAGATAACATCTAATAAAGGATTTCTATACTTAAGTATTTAAAGTATTTAATATTTAAGAATATTTAATAAGAATATTTAAGTTTTGTAGATGCGAAACTGGTTATCATTAGGCCTACACTTACATGTATTTACCGAAGACCTTTTGTATTTGAACAAAACAGTTAAGCTAGGTCTAACACAATTTTGCTGTTCAGTCCAGTAGGCTATATTTAAGCTGTTGAATGAGATAAATCACTACTACAACTGGTTGTGTTTGTTTCAGATTTGAAATGGTCCGTAATTATGTAAAGAAAAATTCTCATCCAGAAGTCAATGAAAGAGAAGTAGAAGCCGCTGTCATTGATGTAACTCAAAATAAAATACCTATACGGCAAGCTGCTGCCGTGCATGGCCTAAATTATGCGACTTTGTACTACAGGCTTCAGAAGCAAAAAGCCATCATACCTTAAGAACAGTGACCTACAGAAGCGAATGAAGTGGGCGAAGATTCAAGACCTGAAGTTCCTGTAAAGCCAGTTTCTAAATACCAGTCTAAGTACACGGCCAATCAAGTTTTTACTGAAGAAGAAGAACAGTTGCGAGAAGATTACATCTTAAAATGTTCAAGTTTAAACTATGGATTAACATATTACTTGGTTAGAAAAACATAATATAAATATGCTGCTCATTTAGGTCACTGTCCAGGAAAATGGGAGGAAAACAAATGGCAGGAATTGATTGGTTAAGATCGTTTATGAAACGCCACAACAAACTTTCTCTTAGAAAACCAGAAAATACAAGTAATGCACGAACAACAGGGTTCAACAAATTAAATTCAGATACATTTCAAGCTAACTTAAAAGAGGTCTTAGAAAAATACAAATTTACTCCAGAAAAAAATTTATAATTGCGATGAGACGGATATACTGGGTTAGCCAGTGAAACGGGAAGATTTTAATAAGTAACTAATTCTTTAAGAAAATTAATTTTATTATTTACTTGTTATTATTAATAAGGAAAAAGGTAGCCATTTACTGTACAATAAGTAAAAAAATTATTTTTTGAAAATAACATTTGTCAAATGTCCTCCATTGGAATCTATGCACTGCTGCAGCCAGGCCTGGAAGTTTCTCATGACATTTTGCAGCAAATATGCTGCGATGGCTGCAGTGTGGAGGCAAAGTCAAAATTACTATGCCATTGTCTCTGGCATACAGAATGTTTTCTAAAGAGCAATGTGATTCATGGTTATCCATGATTTACAGTATTGGCGATTCTTTGGTGCAGCTTGTGTGCTTCTGGATGTGTTCAAGAACTTTGTGGAACAGAATGGATGTCATCCACCCACTTTGAGGACTGTTGGCAAGTCCAATACTACCTGTTACAGATCCTGTCATCAAAGAATCATGGAATCGGGCTCTCGGAAACACAAAAGCTGGGGGGGATGGTGTTTCCAGCTGCATTAATAATGGCACGCATTGTTATCATGCTTCCCCTCTCAGTTGAAACAGCTTGCCCAACTTGTTTCGATCCTTTCCTCGCAACTACATAGGAGCTTTAACCACAGTAGGTGGGTTAGCCAGTGAAACGGGAAGATTTGAGTTGGCCTTGATAGTTGGAATGCGAAATCGAAGGAATAACAGTCAATAGACTGTTATTCCTTCGATTTCGTCCCGAATTCGTTGTTTTAGGGCTGGGATAGTTCTAGGTGGATCGTTCTGAAAAACTCTTGTTTTTAAGTAACCCCATAGAAAAAAGTCGCAGGCTGTCAAATCTGGAGAGCGAGGGGGCCAAGGGATATCCCCGTTTTGGGAAATGACGCGGCCTGGAAACAAAGCATTCACAGCATTCATGGCAACTCTTGCAGTGTGGCTTGTTGCCCCATCTTGTTGGAACATTGTGTGTTCATTCACTGGAAAACGGGCGAGTTGTGGCGTAAGAAAGTTCTGGATCATTGCAACGTAACGCACAGAGTTAACAGTCACAGCACTTCCATTGATATCCTCAAAGAAAAATGGGCCTATGATTCCTCTTGCCGAAATTGCGCACCAAACCGTCACCTTTTCAGCATGAAGAGGCGTTTGATGAAATGCGCCAGGGTTTTCCTCCGACCAGTATCTGAAGTTTTGTTTATTAACAAAACCAGAGAGGCGGAAATGCGCCTCATCGCTCATCCACAAGTTGTTTACTTGGTTGACATTTTCTTCAAGTCTTCTGACCATTTCCTCACAAAATTGTAATCGTTTCTCATTGTCAGTTGGTTTGAGAGATTGCACAATCTATATTTTGAATGGGTGAAAATGTAAATCATTATGAAGAATCCTTCTCACTGATGTGTTACTTATTCCAAGGCGTAGAGCATGTTGTTTGGCAGATCGGCGTTGACTTTTGAGCACTGCATGCTGAACAGCAGCGATGTTTTGAGGGGTTCGAACGGTTTTTGCACTCCCACCTCGTTTTTTAGACGTTGATCCAGTTTGTTATAGGTTGTTTATCCACGAACGAATTGCGTTATCCGAAGGAACAGGCCTGTTGCGCGGTATGTTGAAATGGCGTCGGAAATCACGTCGCGTTTTCACCAAACTCTCACCATTCGTATAATACGCTTTAACCGCGTAGCCGCGATGTTCACCCGTCCAACGATCCATCTCAACTAAATGGCTGGACACGCAGATAGACCGGAGCCGGCCATTATTACCCCCACCACTCACATTCCAACTGTCAAGGCCATCTCAAATCTTCCCGTTTCACTGGCTAACCCAGCTGTGGTTAAAGCTCCTATGTAGTTGCGAGGAAAGTATCGAAACAAGTCGGGCAAGCTGTTTCAACTGAGAGGGGAAGCATGATAACAATGCGTGCCATTATTAATGCAGTTGGAAACACCATCCCCCCCCCCAGCTTTTGTGTTTCCGAGAGCCCGATTCCATGATTCTTTGATGACAGGATCTGTAACAGGTAGTATTGGACTTGCCAACAGTCCTCAAAGTGGGTGGATGACATCCATTCTGTTCCACAAAGTTCTTGAACACATCCAGAAGCACACAAGCTGCACCAAAGAATCGCCAATACTGTAAATCATGGATAACCATGAATCACATTGCTCTTTAGAAAACATTCTGTATGCCAGAGACAATGGCATAGTAATTTTGACTTTGCCTCCACACTGCAGCCATCGTTTGCAGCCACTAGATGTGACGGTTTTAGGGCCATTCAAGAGAACACTATCAGTCACTCAAAATGACTAGTTGGTTAGCCAACCTGGTCAAAATATTGTTATCAGTGAATTGACAGGTTTGTGTTCTCAAGCATATGACCAATCATTTATCAGAAAAAAAACAGAATTTCAGGGTTCAAACAGTGCGGCATATGGCCTTATTCTTCAACTGTGTTTTCCGAAGATGAATTTGCATATGCTCCAGTAAATGAAGAAACAAGTGAACATTATAATAATAACATAATAATAATAATAATAACAATAATAATAATAATACATAATAATAATAATAATACATAATAATAATAAACATAATAATAATAATAATAATAACATAATAATAATGAACATAATAATAATGTGAACATGATAAGTTATTACTATTATTACCCCCACCACTCATATTCCAACTGTCAAGGCCATCTCAAATCTTCCCGTTTCACTGGCTAACCCAGTATATGTTTAGCCTTTTCAAGTTTGTCCTTCATTTTGCATTGTAAAGCCTCATACTTTAATTCTAGCTGTTGTTTTATATATTTCACAGAAGGAATTTTAAACAAAGGTGACAGCTCATGAATGAGGCGTTTGAACCCTTCTCCTTGAACAATTGCAAATGGACGGTTGTCCTTGCAAATGAACTGATTTTCAAATTGGGTGGGAGGTTGCTGATATTTTTGAGGTTAGTCTTTATGTGTTTAAAAAGATTTGTCGTGTTGCCAGAGAATTTCACTTCCCTCAAACATTTGACACCACTCTTGTCTTTTTTCCTAAAATGGTCCCATATTTTACTGGATAGTGGAGCCATTTCACAAAAGTTTATAAATTTGCCACTCAGTCAATTGTGATTCACTAGGCCTAAATATAATAATGAACGAATAACTAAAACTGAATTATTATCAAACTACTTAATAAAAACTACTGTCAACTACTGACACTGACAGAAACAAAGATGGTGACAAAAGTTACTGAAGTCAAGATATACTTTACATCACTACAACAGACACCGGCACAAGCCACAAAGATGATTAAGATTAATACGCCAACTCGCACCACGCACAGGGCGAAACGTGAAAGGATACGCAGTCGTATTGATAGTTTAGACATGTAAATCATTTTAAGAAGGTGTTTTCTGTAAAATACATTAAACATACTATCGGTAATGACTTGAGAATAACTGGTTTAAAAGGTGACTACTTTTCCCATATAACTTTTATAATAGCCGGTTAAACTAAGAACTACTTTATTCATTCGATACCGATACTCCAACATTTCTTCCGATACCGCGATAATATCGGAAATGCGATACCGATACTCTGAATATCGAAAGGAAAATATCGATACCTACTAGTATCGGAACGTCCCTAAGCACTTCCCAAATGTAAACACATACTTCCGACAATATATTTCCAACTGTCGTTGCTCCTACACGAAGGTTATAATGGATGTATTAAAACCTATCCCCAGTAGCTAGAAACCTATTAAACATCAAATATCATTGGAATACAAATATACTTATGTTTATAAAACTAACATGTTTATAGTTTAAACTTATTTGACTAAAGTTAGTTGTTTTTAAGTCCTAGTGGCACGTTCTGAGGTCCTCATATGTGAGATATTTGCGTGACCTGAAAAAATGCCCAGTGGATCAGTTGGGAAAAAGAATAAGTGGTATGAGGTAAGTGGTAATGGTGGTAAGTGGTAATAGTAATAAGTGGCGCTATGAGTTTTTTGCTGTCCTACATTCGAAGCCCAAAAAGTACTATTAGTCACATAAATCTAAAGCGAACAGCTGAGCACGCAGTGGGAGCAGCAACTGAGGGAGGGACAGAAGAAAGCTCTGAGCTACCCACAGATGAAAAAGATGGCACTGGTGTTTCATATTTACCTACACCAATGGAGGAGTTGCATCCACGAAAGAAAAAGGCGAAGTCACCTGCAGAGGTAATGGCTGAACCGTTGGCAGAATTCTTTAAAAGTACAATAAATAAAAAAACAACAGAAGAACATCTTATAATGCACTGCTTCAGGGGACTCATGCCGGAAATTGAAAAATTATCTGCAACCTCTCAATGACGCTTCAAAATGGATGTTCCGTGTGACGCATAGCGGCACGCTATATTTTATATAGTATGCACATTTCGCCAAGCCGGGCTGCATGTTCAACTCGTTGCCTGCCGCGACTGCATTAACGCTCGCCTCCCACCTCCCTACCTTCTTGTCCCTCTCCTTCATAAAACCGGCACACACACAGTTAAAACCTCTCGAAAATTCTACAGGACTTCTCTTCGTATTATGATAAGTTACAGTAGTTAATAATTAGTAATTAAGTAGGTAAAATGTTTGGCTAAGTCAGGAAACAAGCGGGGAGCCCTTTCTGGCTCACCCGACCATTGAAATGAGGTAAATCAACTCTTTGGCTGGGATGGCTGCCTTCTGCAGCCATCCTTCCCAAACATGAAAATTGCAGCCTCATGTTTCCAGAATGTTAATTTATTAGCTTTCAATCAAATTCTTACATATTTCACATTCAGTATTCATTTTACATAGTATTCCTTCACCTTGCAATATTTCCAAGTTACTAAGCCATGTTCAGTTAGATAGTTTGGAAGATAGGTCAACAGTTTACCCCCCCCCCCCCCCCCCCCCCCCCCCCCCCCCCCCCCCCACCCCCCCCTATAAAACCCCCCCCCCCCCCAAAAAAAAAAAAACACCCCAAAACACACAAACACACCCCACAAAGGAACCACCAACACACACAAACAACACACCACACAAAAAAAAAAAAAAAAAAAAAAAAAAAAAAAAGGGGGGGGGGGGAAAAAAAAATTATATTTAGGTTAGGTTAATGAAATCAAAGCTGGCTAGGCATGTCTGATTTGGGTAAAGATCTGCGTCTCTCTGGTCCCCAGCAATCTTCCTAATTTTATTGGTAGCAGATTCAGCATGCTTAAGTTAAGTTTGGTCCAGACATAGCAATTCCAACCCTATTAGCATTACCCTGTTATTCCCTCCGATTTCCCAACTTCCCAGCAATATCCCACACACCATACCATATCATTCATACTATCCTACCCCCCCCCCACCAGACGGCCCCCGGTTACATCCGGAAGAAGAGGGGATTTATTCAGGACAATCAAGTATCCTTCAAATTTCACCTGCATGAACGTCGAGCAGTTCCCATGGAACAAATCCGTCGGATAGTTCGACACAATATGTACATATCTAAGAGGAATACTGTATTTCGATAATTTACAATTAATTATATTTTATACCTCAATTGAACAATTTTGTTTTATTTAGTTTACTGCCAGTTTTGATTTTCAGACAATCCATGCTAAGAATATAGCCTATGTGTATAAGAAAATATAGTAAATTATTATAAGTAAAGAATTTATTCATAGTTATAGTTATTTATTCATATATTTGTTATTAATGTATATATTATTTAATTATGTGTATAAATGTTTCCTGGTCAATAGCTCCAATAGATACTTGAGCGAACTAAAATCAAATGAACTAAAATTTAGTATATAATATCAAAGTGATTTGTAAAGGGGCTGCTGGCCAGTAAAATATAAAAAAATGTATATTTTAAATTATTTCCAGATCCACGCGTGCTTATAGCACATGGATCCATGTAATCAGTTTGATAAATGTGGTTAAATTAAAAAAAAAAAAGAAAAACTGCCTCTATCGATTGTAAAACAAATTGAAATGTGTCATTTTGAAAGAACATAAACCAAAACAACATTTGTAAACAATAATAATAATTTAAAATAAAAATCATACTATCGGTTGCTACATAGCAAATTCTTTGTTACGTAAGATTCCGACCTGCGGGTCTCTCGTAGTGCTTATAAGAGGGTCGTCGTCGTCGCTGCCTGGTTGTTGGACATCGGCCCCGACAGCACTGAGTCGCTTATCGGCCCGAAATATCGTGAGTGCCTATATCGACCATAACTCCACTTTACTTCACTGTACTCCGCTACTGTATTGAACTTGATTTTCAACTATACCGTCTTCCTCTATTTATGTGTTTTTTTACATTATTTTCTTAGTTTTAGCGAATTTCCCATAGGGAAAATAGCTTCTTCCCTACGGTAATAGCTTACCGTAGGTCTCATGGTAAGACTTAAGCCCGGGACCATGTTATTTTTTCTTCTTTAGGTGCATAGAGACCAAAAACAATAGTCGTTAAAATTTATATATATATGTATATATACATATATATAGTATATATACATATACAGGGTGTTTCAGAATTCCCTACCAATACTTTAGAACATTGTTTCTGGGTAAGAAACATATCTAAATATCATATTTAAATTGTCCGGAAGTCCTTAGTAACTCACACAGCCTCCATTTTGTTTTTTTCACATATAATATTTTTTCTGAATAATGGTTAAACGTACAGAATTGAAACTTTGCACAAACATTTATGGCAAACAAACAAAGCTACAAAAAAAGTTTGACAATTTTTCAAATTAAAAAAACAAAATGGCGGCTATTTAAAATTTTGTTTCTCAAATAACTCGTGAACCGTTGATTTAAAAGAAAATTTACAACCATAACCTTTTTTAGGTATTGTAATTACAAATCGATTGACACCAAATTCTCTTAAATTAGACAAATATTAACTGGGATATGGTAGCTTTAGTGATAGGTGACCGCTAGAGCTTAGTTGCAGTGCATGTAAAGGCATGCGACTTGAGTCTGTCACAACAATGCAACAGTCTCCGCCTGCTTACTGTCATTAAAATTCTAGCGGTCACCTATCACTAAAGCTACCATATCTCAGTTAATATATGTCTAATTTAAAAGAATTTGGTGTCAATCGATTTGTAATTACAATACCTAAAACAGGTTATTCTTGTATATTTTCAGTTAAATCAACGGTTCACCAGTTATTTGAGAAACAAAATTTTTAATGGCCGCCATTTTGTTTTAGGAATTTGAAAAATTGTCATAATTTTTTTGTAGCTTTGTCTATTTGCCATAAATGTTTGTGCAAAGTTTAAATTCTGTACGTTTAACCATTATATAGAAAAAGTATTATAAGTGAAAAAAACAAAATGGAGGCTGTGTGAGTAACTAAGGACTTCCGGACACTTTAAATATGATATTTAGATATTTTTCTTACCCAGTAACAATATCCTAGAGTATTGGTAAGGAATTCTGAAACACCCTGTATATACAGGGTGATTCACGAGGATATGCGGTAACTTTGAGAGCTCATTCAATATGTAAAAATAATGAAAAAAACTTATATAAACATAGGTCCGGAAATGTTTCGTTAGCGAGTTATACAGGGTTAAAGATTTCGCCTGGATTTCATTTCCGCTGAGTAAATGAAGACTCTCTGAAATTCTGGGAAGTTAAATTTAGGGGCAAATGCCATTGTTTCTTATGGTTTTTTACCTGAAAAATTGATTAGAACAGGTCCCAGAACTGTAAGATGAGTAGTTTTTGAGTAATCCAGTGTAAAATGCAAAAACATTGAGTAAAAAAACACAATTTTTACATTTGGCCAGCAATCGCTTTGTTATTTTACCAATAAACTGATCAAATTTCAGAACAAAAACTTGTAGAAAATTTAATTCTAAACAAAACGGTATGATTAAAGTATACAAAAAGTGAACAGATAATCGATTAAAGGAAGTTTTATTGAAAACTGTAATGTAAAGTTATGCAATAAAATTACAGTAAATGCTCAAAAATGTTGCCATTAACTTCAATGCATCTTTCTGCTCGTTTAAGAATTGCTCTTGTTGCTTTTCGTAGTTCTACGGGGCTCTCCTTTAACTGCACAAAGGCTTCATTAATTCGATCAAGTAACGCCTCACGGGAATTTACTTTGACCTCGTAAACATGATCTTTCATCCATCCCCATATGCAGAAGTCCAATGGCGTATGATCTGGTGACCTTGGTGGCCAGTGTATAGGACCACCACGACCGATCCATTTATTAGGGAACTGATGATTTAGATAGGTGGAAACATCATTTGAAAAATGTGGCGGTGCGCCATCATGCTGGAAGTACATCTTGCGTCGCGTTGCAAGAGGAACATCTTCCAGCAATGTCGGTAATTCTTCTTCAAGAAACTGTAAGTACGCCTGACCTGTTAAGCGCTCTTGAAAAATAAACGGTCCAATTAGCTTATCATCAATAACACCACACCATACATTAATGTTAAAACGGTATTGAAAGTTACGTTCAATTGTTGCATGAGGGTTCTCTTCTGCCCATGAATGTTGGTTTCGTAAATTGTTGATACCATCACGAGTGAACTGTGACTCATCGGTAAATAAAATGTACTTGAAGAGTTGACTATGATTGACTAACCAATTGCAGTACTCCAAGCGATGTTCATTGTCTCCTGGTTGTAAATGCTGTACTTTTTGTTTATGGTAGGGATAAAGGTTGTTCTTATTAAGTGTTCTCCAAACTTTACTTTGCGAAACCCTAAACCGCTTTGAAATACGTCTTGTACTAATACCTGGACTACGTTCAACAGCAGCAATAATGTTTTCTTCTACATTAACATCATGTTGGCGAGGGCGGTCAGACTGGATCTTTACGCTTGGAAGTGATCCTGTTTCCCGTAACGTACGAAATGTAGAAATAATGGTTCTAGCATTTGGAATTCTACGATAAGGGTAACGTTGTCTGTATTCTTCCACAGCGATTGTAGCATTGCCTTCACATACACCGTAAATAAACACCATATCGGCGTATTCTTCAGTTGAAAATAAGTATGGCATTACTACTCCAACAATTTAATAATTACTATGGACAAAACAATGCTAACACGGACTAAAATTCAATACGACAAACAGAACAATACACACGTGGACTAAAACTCAGTTGTTACCTCTCAAGGAATTAAAATTCTACATTTCAAATCACATCATTGTTGATCAGCTGTTATTGTAGTGCCAACTTATGAAAAACAAATTATCCGCTCAACATGTGTATTTTTTTTTATTATTTATGTTTGTTGTTTATGTTTATTTCTTTATTTTAAAACTGTGTTTTAATATTATTTTATTTTGAAATTTTAGTAAAAAAATTAAGGTGTTAAATTTAAGTAAAAATCATTAACTTTTTACAGATCTTTAATAAGAAATCAACAGAGTTATTGTCGGCCAAATGAAAAACGTGTGTTGTTCTGTTTTCAATAAAACTTCCTTTAATCGATTATCTGTTCACTTTCTGTATACTTTAATCATACCGTTTTGTTTAGAATTAAATTTTCTACAAGTTCTGTTCTGAAATTTGATCAGTTTATTGGTAAAATAACAAAGCGATTGCTGGCCAAATGTAAAAATTGTGTTTTTTTACTCAATGTTTTTGCATTTTACACTGGATTACTCAAAAACTACTCATCTTACAGTTCTGGGACCTGTTCTAATCAATTTTTCAGGTAAAAAACCATAAGAAACAATGGCATTTGCCCCTAAATTTAACTTCCCAGAATTTCAGAGAGTCTTCATTTACTCAGCGGAACTGAAATCCAGGCGAAATCTTTAACCCTGTATAACTCGCTAACGAAACATTTCCGGACCTATGTTTATATAAGTTTTTTTCATTATTTTTACATATTGAATGAGCTCTCAAAGTTACCGCATATCCTCGTGAATCACCCTGTATATATATATATATATATATATATATATATATATATATATATATATATATATATATATATATTATCTTTAAATAAGTCAACCTAGTACCCTTATGAAACATTTTAATTATTACTTCGACATGTTTCGGGAATCATCCCATCTTCAAGAAGTACAATTGTTTAACCTAATTTGATAATCTTAATTTATAAATGTAAATAAATGTCATATGATAATTATTTAAATTTCACAGTATTCAAATTGGTGGAGTGTGTTAGCATGTATTATTTCTTCCTTGTATAATTTTTTCATATATTGGATTGTTTGTTTCAACATTTTATCGGCATGGACAACAGGTCCCGACCTGCTGGGCTCAGTATTTGAATCCTTCCACACCGATCCAACTGGGTTCATCTGGCAACCAGACCAACACCACTTCCAGGCCTCAACGAATGTACAGTTGGCCCAATCGAGAGACCGAGCGCTAGTATTCGCTGTTCCTCAGATGGCGGTGTCTGTTGAAGCTCCGCCCTACCGGCGAATTGACTACACTCGTGTTGTGTGGCGGCAGGCCCAGTTGCAGGGGTCTGCAGACCTTTCTTCCCTTAGGGCCTCTGGGCTGTGACAGATGCAATCAACCCTAGGGAGTTGAACCAGAAGATTGGTTCACTTCTTCCATGGGTTCGTCAACTTGTAGAGTCCCTTGCCTTTGTTGCCAACGATGGGCGCGGTATCTATAATAACGCCGCACTTTACATGAAAGGCCTGATTCTTGTAATGACACAGGACCGTATGGCTCTTTCAAATATACCCATACCACTACCCGACCTCCACCTGGCACCAGTGACATTTATGAGGATAGAGAACACGCCCAATATATACCTCAATATCAGGTTATCAGGGATGCATGTGAATCAGGCGATTTCGTCTTCGTCGAAGGTTATGGGTGGACACGAGATGATGTAGTAAATACATGTTATCTAGCACTGGGCGGTTCGCCCTTTGCTGCCACCGACCAAGATCATGCCATACCTACACAAAGTTTGAGATGGCCCAGGATACCTATCCTTGTTCTATTAACTGGCCCAATGCCAGTTGTTCCCCAGCAAGCTCCCTTTCAGGCAGAGAGCTTTATGGTCTTTCTTCGTAATAAACCGATTAAAATGTTTCATAAGGGTACTAGGTTGACTTATTTAAAGATAATTATATTAGTAGCCCTACTTGATGAACTAAATAGTGAAAATATATATATATATATATATATATATATATATATATATATATATATATATGTGTGTGTCTGTGAACACGATAACTCTCGTAAAAATGGTCCGATCGAGACCAAATTTGGTAGAGACATGTATTCCTACAAATGCTCGGACGAGTTCGTAAACCAGACATATCGGTCAATGGGAACGGGTAGTTTGGGGGCGTTTTGTACCCCAAAATGGGGTTTTTTTGCGTTTTTCACATGTAATTATTAAAATTTTCTAATTTTATATTTCACCATTGGAATCAGCTTAAAAAACTACACAATTAGGTTCCTTAAAGTTTTTCTCTATCTCCAACGGTTACCGAGATATAAAAAAATCTAAACACAGTACGTTGTATTGTGGGGCTCCAATGTTAATCTTATGGAGGATAGGGAAAAATTAATATTTCCCATTAATCAATATTTTTGGATAAAACTTGATATTTAGCTTCATGTGGTTGGGACCCATAAGTTTATGCTTAAAAATCATAGTTTATATGTTTATCATGGCAGCAAACCTGCATAGGCCCCTACTCTTTTCCCATATTAATCATATAGGGAATAGGCAAACTCCTTTATTTATGGACAGATGTTGATGAAAGTTGGTATAAATGTTAAGATAAAAATTGTTTATGGTAGAAATGCCTACTTTCAGTGTTCCTCACAGCAGCTAACCTGCACACTCTTACCCATGATAATCTAATGGAGAATAGGCAAATAGGCAAATAATTTTCATGTTTATGGACAGATTTTTATAAAGCTTGTCATATATTATTATTATTATTTTATTGATTTGGAAATTCGCTTAGTACGCAGGTCTGCTGCGACGGGGGTATTTTACTATTCTACTCTATTGCTATTGGTATTACAGGAATATGGTTTTCTATTATTTATATATTGGGTATTGCAATTTCTTTTTTACTACTATTTTCTTCTTTTTTGTTTTCTTTCAATGTAATTACCTTAATTTAGATATAATTTTTTTGCGCTGTTATTGCGCTGTTACTTGGTGCAGCCAGATTCTTCACTTTTACATCTTTATTAGAGCTTAGGCAAAAATGTGCCGATACGGTTGTTTCTTTTTTGTTCTACTGTTTATCAAAATGTATGGAAGATAGGCCTGCAACCAAAGTGTTTAATTACTGGTTTATTTCCACACGTGATGTTGCTGGTGCTGGGTTATCGACGTTGAAGACATCGATAACCCAGCACCAATAATTTGAAATGGATAAACCTACTGGTGAGAAAAATAGACAACGTTAGGAAAATAACCATACAAGGCCAGTGAACCTATATTTGTTCAAGGTTGGTTGAAGTTACCTATCTTTGCTAACCTGTTAAATTGGACAAAAGGAAAAGAGTTGTGCATGCCATGGCAAATTGTAGGATATGCGATTTGACAGCTCATAAGACAGAACTTGTCAAGCATGCAAAAAGCATTGAACATGTTAAACAAAGACAGGAAATAGCTTCAAATAAGGAGTTCACAAAAATGATTGAAGATGTGAAAGTAGAAGATGGTATCAAACCCGAAATCAAATTAGCAGCACTTGTAGCTGAAAATAATTTACAACTCTAGAACATGTATAAACTAACCCCGCTTATCAAAGACATTTGTGCTGACTCTAAAATTGCAAAAAAAGTTGACAATGAGGCTAACTAAAACTACAACAGTCATCAAACAAACCTTGGGGAGGACCTTTTTACAACTTCTCTATAAAAAACTTAGTGAACCAGGGTATTTTTTTCCATTACCATAGAAAACATATACATAGAAACCAAAAAGGAGTGTGCCCTCTCAGTAATTTACTTTAATAAATTAACTGGTTCAGTTAAAACTCAGATTTTGATACATGAAACATTGACCAGTACAGCAGAGGATCTTTTCAACTTAATAGCGTGTTGCATTTTATAGAGTAATTTACTTTGATAAATTAACTGGTTGGGTTAAAACTCAGATTTTGAGACATGAAACATTGACCACCACAGTAGAGGACCTTTTCAACTTAATGGCGGGTTGCATTTTATAGAAGAAAATTCCAATCGAAAATTTAGTCGGTTTCAGTGCCGAAACCACCAATTCATTGGCGGGACGGCACCATTCGGTGTTCTCTATTCTGAAAGAAGGATATCCATAAGTTGTCTGCGTTAAATGTTTGTGCCTTATGGCTGTTTGGCAGCCATATGACACAAACAAAGCTTGAATGAAACTGCCTTAACAAATCGAAGATCTCTTGAGAAATTTGGCATGACATTTTAACAGAAGTTTTTCCAGACAAGAAGCACTGGAGTTCAAAGCTGGAGGAGCAAGATTCTTTGTAACTGAAACACACAAGATAATGCACCTTCGATCACGTTGGTTATCCTTAAAACAGTGTGTGGATAGTGTCATACAGCAGTGTGAACCGTTGAAAGCCTATTTAAATCTAACTTGGCTGAACATTATTGTCTGAAGATGACATCTTAATGCCGAAACGGCCGTAACTAAATATTACGAAATTTGAGCTGTTTACGAAGTAATTATAGCTAGTAGTTAAATCTAACGTTTTTCGAAGACTCATCAACAGTAGTTGAGAGTATGGTGAATGTATGAACAATATGTTTACTATTGTTTATTTAGAGTTCTTGGCGTATGTTTTAGAAATAGTTACTGATTTCACTTTGTTATTCTAGAGTGAAATTCCCTTATTGCATACTTAGAAAACAACAATTTGTCAACATTCTGCTTGATCTATGCTAAAACTACATTAACGTGGAAAATATATTAGGAGTCAGAAAAACATATTTTCTGTCACCCAAAGTTAAATCTAACAAACATTAATTTAATACTTTTCCTGTAAACTGCACAAGTGTTTTACAGCTTATTGACAAGGCCGTTATGAGAAACCTTAAAATCCATTACCGTAAGCAGCTTTTGAAAAAAATACTGTCTGCATGGACACTGCATAGCCAGTTAACGCAACCATCTTGGATGCAATTCAGTACTTGGTGAATGCTTGGAGAGAAGACAACAAGGACCATATCAAGAAATGTTGTCTACAGTCCCAGGTGACGAAAGATACGGTTATCTAACGCTCTCAGAATGGATCAAGGGTTTCAATATAACCAAAATGATTCTCTACGTGATATTGATGAATATGAATCAGTTGACTTTGAATTTCAATGAATGAAATAAATAATTTTATTGAAGAAAGAGTGTTTTAATAAAATTTATATCACAACACAACCAATTTAGTTGTTGTTAGCTTTGGATTCCTTTGTTTTATTTTAGCTATACAAATTAAATGGCGAATAGAACCTATGCAATATCTTCTCGGAGTATAGAAACATTCGATTTGTATTTAATATATTTTTGTAATTTTATGGTTATAAAGAATCATGAAGCTCTAAGACGACATTGTACCGCCTCTACCCCAGCCTCATTTGGGTAAGCTGAAAAATGGAATTAAATTTAAATTAATCAATTAATTAATTTTATTTTCCTGAATTTTCTGTACTGACAATATTTTAAATGAATTTTTACATGATAAGAACAACGAACCAACGGATAATATACGTTCGAGTGAAGCACATTGGTTTTTACTGTGACAGTGATCTAAAGGATATAAGTGATCCTGAATCTAACAAATACGACAGTGATTCCCTGCTCTTGTTGGCGATTACACTGGCGAGGACCCCGACTATGTCTCTCAGGATAATATTCCTAGTCCTGAACGTCGAAGTTCCAGTGATGAAGAGAGCATGGAGAAAATAGGCCTAAAGCAATAGGACTAGGCCAATACCTATTGATGATGCTCATTCTCAGAGATCAAATGCCTCTCAAACTTAAGTTGATTAGTGGGTTGAGGTAGACGATGCTGTGGATATTTGCGTCTTACTTCAAAGTCCTGAACACACCTTGAATATCAAGAGCTACCTGGACCTAAACATTGCTCACCAAGTGACTCCAAACCAGAAGCTTATTTCAATTTTTTTACTGCAAATATATTGGAACTATTTCTAAGAGAACCAACCGCTTTGCCCAACAGTGCATGAAATGAATCTGTCTATGCAGAAAAAGTTTAGGTCTTGGAAAGCAATTAAGGCAAACGAAATAAGAGCATTTATAACTGTAATGCTAAACATAGGCTTGGTGAAAAACCAACCATTAAATCCTACTGGACAACCACTCTTTCCTAAAGCACTAGTTAGTTTTGGAAAATGTTTTCGCACAATAGATTGGAAGGTATTTATTTATTTTTACATCTTATAAATAACGAATCATTGCCAAGACTAAATGAACCGGAATATGTAGGGTCGTATTCAGCTAAATTTGAATAATGCCAACAATATATCCAGACACCACTTCACACCTTATTAGCATTTATCCAGTGGATGAGAGCCTTGTGGGCACCAAAAATCACTCGCAGCTCCTTCAGTACCGATGAGCTCCTTCATGAACATATAGACCAAATAAACACCACCGTAAAAGGCCGGCCGCACACTGATGCAGCATTTCACCTGAAGCAAATTGTTTCGCAACGTTTTGTTTCAAGCGTTTTGCTTCTTTGCTTCTGCAGTGTGCGGGAGGTTGAAGCACGATGCAACGTTTTGTTTCAAACAATAGAACATAATGTTATTTGTGCTCTAGTAGTGGAGACACATACGTTCACTTCCTCGTCGCACATGTTGACTGAAATAAGACTATTGTATTTTTCATCGGAAATCCTTTTTAAATTATATTATAAGTAAAAATGGGGTTTAAAAAACTAATCGGGAATAAATTAAATCAACTGTATTCGATAAAAAAATCCTTTTTTAGTATTAATTTTCATTAAAATTTTCAAAGTAAAATACAATACGCTTATCTAGTTAAAGCTCTGAAAAGGAGCAAGTTTTTTTAAAGTAGGCCTATTTGATATTTTTTAACTACTATTGACATAACAATAGCTGAAATACGTAACATTTTATAAGGTTTTAGGGAATGATTGATTACCATCAAACAAACGGAAAGTGGAGAAATTTAAGCTTTTCCGTAGCTAGAAATTCTTAGGTAAGAGACCACATGCGATAAAACAAAAATAATTGTGGATATGAACTTGAGTGATACATAGTTTACCGAAAACAAATTGTCACACGAACTTCCAATCGCCCTGAATATAGTTTTATGTTGTAATTGAATGCAAGTAAGACATAAGTGCTGTTAAAGTGTAAAATATTTAAAAGACAGTGTCCTTAAAATTGTTAATTCATTAAATATTACTGTTTTATTGTGTATTTATTTTTAATAATACATACTTTTAAATTATATTAAAATATAAAATAACAGTTTCGGTAAAGTACTAAATATTAAAGTAAATTATGAACTAACAATTTTGATATAAATCTATTGTTTTTGAAATTATTTATATTTTAATAACAATATTGTGTACGTTATATTTATGTATTTTATATTTTAATGATAATTTATTTTACAACATTTTTTATCGCATGACTTGTTAACTAGCCTGCAACATCTTTCCGAATTATTTTAATTCCGAGTCATCACGGAATGTGTGTGATTTCCGATATGGCTAAACACTGACTTTTGAATGGAAATATAGCGTCTCTTGAGGATCAGTGATTACGCACATGGGTTTTCCTCCATTTCCTCCGGAAACAGATTTTACAAGTACGAATGCCCTGTTTTCGCCAATAGAAAATACTTCTAGATCACGTGCTCAAATACGCAGATGTGATTGGTGGGCGAGTTGGCGCCATGTGCTCGCTTGTTGGCGCATGCGCAGAACGCTTTGCTCCTTGAAACATGAAACATCGTGCTGCATTGGATCCAGGCGTCGAGCGGCTGCTCAATTGTTTCGCGGTGTTGCGAAGCGCCTCGCAACGTTTGCTTGATGAGTGTGCGGGCTCCCATTGAAATACACGGGGCGCTAGTACCCAGCGAAACATTTTGCCTCGCAACAATTGCTTCAGGTGAAATGCTGCATCGGTATGCGGCCGTCTATTGGACCTAGGCGTCGAACGTTTGCTCAATTGTTTCGCGGTGTTGCGAAGCGCCTCGCAACATTTGCTTGATGAGTGTGCGGGCTCCCATTGAAATACACGGGGCGCTTGTACCCAGCGAAACATTTTGCCTCGCAACACTTGCTTCAGGTGAAATGCTGCATCAGTGTGCGGCCGGCCTAAGTGGGGTGGTAACAAACTACGGCCTTGTTTCAAATGTTATAGAGGGGCAAGGGATGAAAATAAAGAAGAAATAAAATGACTAGGCTTAGGTAGGCTTAGGCAGTTGTAAGTAAGCTTTTAGAAATGGGGAATTATCTCAAAAAAGGTTTTCATGTTGTGGGTGATCATTTTTTACCAGTGTACCGCTTGCTCAATACCTGTTTAATAACAAAAAATTTTTCGCTGGTAGAATCCGTAAAACAAGAAAACATTTAACACCTAAAAAAAATTTCCTGTTGGCTACAAAACCAACTTTTACTTCTAGGCTATAGAGAAAAAAGAAGCCAAAAAGGACCGGTATGATTTGTCAACTAAATCTAAGGCCGTAGATGTATACAAAAAGAAATTATGAGGCCATCCACTTTAGAACCATCACTTAACTCCACATTATCTGTCAGTACAATGACTACATGGGGGGAATGTACCCCGTGCTACCCAAAGACTCAGAATATTAATCTTCCATCAGTAGCCCCGAAAAAAAAACGGTTAATAAATTATCTGCTTTAGACCGGGCAAAAGCGTTTCTTGGGAAAAGACAGTCAGAACCGTCTCCTTCCAATCCGAGGGGAAAGGAGGTCTCAATTCCCGATTTGACCGTGCCGATGGAAAAACAATCAGATTAAGTTCCAAAGATTCCTACTCCCAGCCAATTTTAAGTTAAATTTAAAGTTAAGTTTCGACACGATGGGCCATTTTCAAGTTTGAACTTTAAAATGGCCTAAAGGTCGAAACATGTCGTTAGAATAAAAAATGTTATTAAAAGATAATCAGTTGATTTTTTTAATTATACTTCAAATATTTTTTGATTTTGAAATTCGCTGAGTACGCAGGTCTGCTGCGACGGGGGTATTTATAAAATATTTTAGTCATGTTAGATGCGTTAATACGGTTTAATGTTAACTATATCCGTAATTCATTAATAAATTATTATAATGGACCACTATATTTCTATAAATTGTTTTAAATAAGAGATTACCTTATTTTTATATTCTAAATTAGGATATTTGTTAGGTACAGGTTTTTGATTTTTATTTAGATTTTTATTTTATTCAGATAATATTATTATAATATTTTCTGGTCTTTGCTTTAATTTAAGATCACGAATCGGAACGACATAACGTACAGGGTGAAGCTACCGAAATGCACGAAATTGTCGTCACTGAAGACCAAGTTCGGCGACTATTAGGCGGCAGTCACCATTTTAAGCGCTGGAGCAGACCAAGCGGTTGGCAGAACTCAAAAGAAACGTTCAGATGAAGTACAAACGGTCAGTAATACATTACTAGTAGGAAAATAAAAATAGGGAAAGGTAGTGAAAATATTAGAAAAACCGCGCATTTATAACTGTATAAAAGTCACATTTTTAAAATGCAGATATTTTACAACAATAAAATTAAAACATTGTAGACAATGTGGTGTATGTTACAATAAACGACGACCACGAGAAAAGTCCCTCGCATATGAAGAGAGCTTCCGGACATGAACCGATTGTTCAAACTCAAAGTGCAGCTAAATGTAGGCTACAAACGTATAACTTGATCAAAATGAAGAAGATGACATCAGGACTATACAATTTTTTTTTATTTTGTAAACCATTTTTATGGACAAAATTTATGAAAAAGTGGTTGAGTAAAAATCCCTAAAATGTAACTTCCCTGTAAAACCCCTCTATATTAAAGAGGACTTGCAAACTGAACGAAAAGAATTAGTATTCAAAACCAAACACGAAGCCATTATATCAACTAATTTAGACTTCTTTTGCTACCAAGCTTTTCATAAGCTTATCAAAGAAGAAAATGACTACAAAGGACGGGGTTCAGGATGGTCCCTAAATAAAATCATTGGTTTAGAAATAAGGATAAATAGATTCAACCCACTGCGAGGTCAGAAACATATTGCGCTCCCTGCAGACACAGCTTTAAAAAGCTGTAATAAATGTGCAAAATAATGACTTTGGTTTTAAATATGCAATATATTCAAAATTTGTAACATATGGAAATGCTCATAGAATTACTAAATATTTAAAGAAACGAAATATGGGAAATCACTGTAACTGGAATGTAGTAAATTATTCTGTGACATTAAATAGTATTCCTAAATTTGAAAAGCTAATAATATGTCAATTAATGTATTTGGTTTGGGGAAAAAACAGGACAGTAAATAAAATTACATTTGTCCCATCAAAGTTTGTTAGATTAAAAAAGAGAGGATCGCAGAGATTTGTTATTGTTAAAAGATGATACACAACCCATTTTGCATATATAAAAGACTTTGAACGACTAGTTTGTTCCCAAATTACAAGACATCATGGTAGAATATTTTGTTTGTAAAAGTTGTCACATTCTTTTTACTTCAAAATCGGTGTACGATAGACATAAAACAATTTGTAACTCTCATACACCAGTTAAAGTTAAAATGCCAGATAAATTAGTTTTCTAATTTCAAACACAAACAAGAAAAGCCTTTTGTAATCTATGCCGACTTTTTGGCATTGTTGATAAAGAAAAATCCTTGTAGTAGTAAGGGGCAATAAGATAGCTTGTTCTAGTATAAATGATTGTAATGTTAAGAAAAACATCAAAAATGAACCTAGCACAGTAAAACAAAAAAAGATGTAGGTACCTATGTTTTTCATATTTTTTGTCAATAGCTTGTGTTTTTTTTAACAACAAACAACAACAACAACGTGACAACAACAACAACAAACAAACAACAACAAACACACAAACAAACCTTACAGCTGTACAGTTAGGTAAAACAAAAGTTATGTTTAACAAGCCAATTTATAAATTTATAGTGGTCTTACAGTTTTAGAGCTCAGTAAAACTTTAATGTATGATTATCATTATAATCAGTTTCCAAAAATGTTTGTTGCTGAAAACATAGAATTAAACTATATGGAGACAAAATCATTTATTTATCATATAAAATGTAATGATGTATACCTCAAAATTAAGGAAAACCTGCATTTGTTTAATACTAGTAACTATCCAAAGTCACACCCTTGTTATTCAGAAGAACGAAAAAAATAATAGGATGTATGAAAGATGAATACGGGGTATTCCATTATTAAAAGAGCTAAAGGTGTTGAAAAATGTGTTGTTGATAAGGAAATAGGTTTCTATGACTGGGTAGGCAGCTGGGTAGCTGCCCTTTTTTCAAATGTGAATCAATTTAGATCAATAAACTTAATAAGGAGTAAAAGGCATGAATTGTACACTTATAGTTTGAAAAAATTAGCATCATCATCCTTTGATGATAAAAGAAGGGAATTGAATGACAATGTTCATACCTTGCCACATGGTCATACAGCAATTAATTGTAAATGATAGGAAACGTAAAAAGGATTTCCTAAATGAAATCAAAAATAAGAGGATGAAATTGTGAAATAGTGTATATTTGTAATTGATAGTTAATTTTTAAAATAAAAAGCTTGCCTGAGAGTGTATTTTTTCTTTTTTCAGATGAGGTATTTAAGAAAAATGTTTCACTTTTACACGGGGACACCGAATGCTTATTTTTTAAATGTTGATTCAATAGTTTCAAAACTATAAAACGGTTAAAACATATAGAATTTATATTTCCAGATCCTCGGCTCCAAAAACACGTTGAGATAAAAATTAGGAAAGTAGCCACTCACGTTGCGTATGAAGGACTTGTAACCTCGCCAACTTACTTTGCAAAAGGTAGTACCGGGGTAGATTTACACGCACACACCCCTGGTGAATGTAATATAAAATATACAAAATATAAAATATATCTTTACCCAACCCAATGGCATCCTGTGGCTACAGGGCTACAAGTTGAAATCCCACCGGGGTTTGAAGGACAAACACGAACGCGTCCAGAAAATTGAGCTACTACATGGCGTAACTGTTAAGAATGCTCCCATAATAGTTGACTCAACTTCCCGAGAAAATATATATGTGTCTTTAATCAACCACGGTGACAGGGTCTTTGAATTAACAGATAACATGGAAATTGCCCTGTGTGTCCTATCACGCGTTGAAAAGATTAAGTGGAAAGTAGTCAGGCGACTATCCAAAAATAAAAGTGAACATGGGTAGGGGAGCATACAACCTGTCGATACGATTGATTTATCATCAGAATCAGATGATGAAGTGGTTGTAGTGTAATGTAACTTTCCAAGCAAGCTTTTTGTCATTAATGAGGTTTATTTTCTATATTGTATTTAGTAACGTGTAATATTTTATGATGAATGGGAGTAATTATAAATTTAAAATGTTGATAAAAATGTCACAGATGTATTGTATTGAGTCGGTCTATTACTGTAAACACAACGTAAATTGTTAAAGAAATTGACATATAAATATATTATATTTTCTAATATCATTTCCTTTGTACTCATTTTCCTTACAACTTTACATCTATATCCAGTAAACCGATGAAATTATTTTAGTATCCACGTAAGAGTCCATGGTGATAGTATCTGTGTGTTGCTTGAATTTATTTACATGTGATGATGTAAATATGTAGAAAAATATTAAGATAAATAGTAAAGGACATTATAATTTTTCTAATCTGTGTATAAAATATATCCCAAAAAAGAAAGGATTTTGTGGTTAATATTGCCATCAGAAAAATCAACTATTTAATCGAAGATGTTGGCGACATAAGAAAGTCAACAGTAGTCTGTAACCTCCGCTTGTAATAATGATTATAGTTTCTGATGAGATATATAATAAAGGTTTATGGTTAGATTTTTTAGTTTCTTGTGATACACGTTGTGTACCTTTAGAGTTGATTATTTACAACGAGTACGTGTACGATCAGAAACAATTACAATTTCATTTCAACAGCGTTGAACAGTGGTGGTTTTATAGTGTTAGTTTTGAAAGTGTTTATAGTTATTTAGTTGTAGTTAGAATATTGCTGTTTAGTCGTTAGGGTTGTTCAGGTATAGTTTGGTCTGGTTGATTTGTTCAGGCCTAATAAATAATTTACCTGACTGCACTCCTACCTTAATAGTAGCGAAGTGTTGGTCGAATTAAATTTAAATTCAATAATGCAATAAATTCAAGACTGCATTCCTACTAAATTATTAGTAGTGAAGTGCGGTTTATAGGGCACTAATTGAATTTTATTATTATTAATTTTTTTAATTTTTTTTATTTTTATTTAAGTGTTGGTTGATCGCCTGATATTTACAGTCAGGTAAAGCTAGGCATTCTGGTTGTTTCTTTTCGTAAGTTTGTTCGTTAGGGTTCAGGTTCTTTTGTATTGATTTTTAAAATGGCGTTTTATTGTCTGGCTGCGGGTTCCTTTCATCAGGGGGACCCGCGTTTCTCTGCGTTCAGCAGGAACGCCCAGTGTATGGCAATTGCCACTGCTGCCCAAATGAAATTCTTCTTGCTTGGAAATCTGTTGTTGGGGAATTTTCGTCTCCTGACATTGACGAAATCTTGCTGGCTGGCGATAGGATTTACGTTGAGTCCCGTCAAGTGAACAATGTTGACCATCGTTATTTATTTCCCGAGGATCTTCATAGGGAAATTACCGTCAATAATCGCACTCTAATAATTATTGACGAAGTAATGTGGGTGCACAATGGGCTGTATCCCGCCACAGCTAATGACATTGACAGCGTTGTGAACGATTTAAGTGTGGTGCTAGGGAACGTTTTGACCTCCGACAGTACACATGGTGGCTTTCTCTTCACCGGCCAACTCATTACTGTTGCGTTCTGGCGGTTCCAAGAGAAATTCTACTTGTTCGATTCACACGCTGTCAATGACTACAAAGGACGGGGTTCAGAATGGTCCCTAAATAAAATCATTGGTTTATAAATTAGGATAAATAGATTCAACCCACTGCGAGGTCAGTCACATATTGCGCTCACTGCAGAAACAGTTTTAAAAAGCTGTAATAAATGTGAAAAATAATGACTTTGGTTTTAAATATGCAATATATTCAAAATTTGTAACATATGGAAATGCTCATAGAATTACTAAATATTTAAAGAAACGAAATATGGAAAATCACTGTAACTGGAATGTAGTAAATTATCCTGTGACATTAAATAGTATTCCTAAATTTGAAAAGCGAATAATATGTCAATTAATGTATTTGGTTTGGGGAAAAAACAGGGCAGTAAAGAAAATTACATTTTTCCCATCAAAGTTTGTTAGATTAAAAAAGAGGATCGCAGAGATTTGTTATTGTTAAAAGATGATACACAACCCATTTTGCATATATAAAAGACTTTGAACGACTAGTTTGTTCCCAAATTACAAGACATCATGGTAGATCTTGTCAAGAACTTGTGTTTAAAACAGAGCCTTTTTAGAGAAGAAAGCGCTTGGGGAGTTTTTATTGAAAATTAAGAGAAGGAGCTCTTAAAATTAAAGACATTTATAAACTTCCCATGAATGATCTTACTGAAAACTAAATTACGAATTTCAATCTTCTAATTCTTTTCATATTTGTAATCAAGATGTTGAACTAGGTGATTTACAGGGTTAGGGATCATGACCCACTCACAGGCAATTTTAGAGGTCCAGTTCTTAACAAGTGTAATTCAATGTATCAATTATCAAGCTGTGTACTAGTAATCATGCATAACCTATCCTATTATGATTTATATTTTTTGTCAAAATCTCACCATGGATGATCTTGATATCAGGGTCATTCCAAGTACAGAAGAAAAATACATTTCATTAAGTAAAAAGGTTAGTTCAAGATTCGAGATTAGGTTTATTGATTCATTTAGATTTATGAGTTGCAGATTGGACTCTCTAGCTAAAAATCTAACTAGTGAACATTCTAACGAAACTTCATTAAACTTTGGTAAAGATGTTTTAGATTTAGTAGCTCATAAGGATGTTGTCCTTATGAGTATGTATCAAGTTGGGACAAATTAAATGAAATGTCATTACCTTATATTACGCAGTTTCATAGCACATTAAACAATAGTGATATAACTCCTGAACAGTATGAACATGCTAAACAAGTGTGATATATGCCTTTAACATAAAAGACTTAGGTTCATATTGAGATTTATATTTAAAAACTGATGTTTTAATTTTAACTGATATTTTTTTAAATTTTAGAAGTATATGTAAAATAAATTAGGCTTGGTACTAAACGGCTCCTGGCCTATCCTGGGATGTCTGTTTGAAAATGACAAACATTACTCTTGAATTGATCACTCATTATGAAATGTTTCTTTTCCTTGAACGTGGTATACGTGGTGGAATATATCAATGTTGTAAACGCTATAGTGAAGCTAGAAATTAAAACACTCTTTAACTGTACAAAGTGAAGGAAATGATTCCAATTACTTACTTTATCTTGATGTTTACAATTTGTACGGATATGCTATCTCTCAGTCAATCCCATATAAGATTTTCAATGGCTTAACCATGTGGAGTTAAGAAATCTAGAAAAATACTTGAAACTGAAAAAGATGATAAGATTGCCTACTTACTTGAAGCAGATTTAGTATATTCAACGAACTTGCATGAAACACACAGAGATTTTTCTTTTTGTGCTGAAAGAAATAAACCTCCTAAAGGTAAATTTGAAAAACTGCTAACAACTTTAGACAATAACAATTCAAAATTTAAAACAAAGTAAGAAAAGTACATAAGTAAAAATACAAAGCTTAGAGCTGCTGCTCAAAATGATTTTGAGCGCGACTTCTTTAAGCTAATGAATAACAGTTACTTTGGAAAAACAATGGAAAACATTCGCAATAGGCTTAGTATGCAATTAGTTTGTAACAATACAAGAAGTTAGAAAAACCTCTATCAAAACCAAATTTTATTGATAGAACAATTTTTACTAATGACCTTAGAGCTGTACAGTTAGGTAAAACAAAAGTTATGTTTAACAAGCCAATTTATAAATTTATAGTGGTCTTACAGTTTTAGAGCTCAGTAAAACTTTAATGTATGGTTATCATTATAATCAGTTTCCTAAAATGTTTGTTGCTGAAAACATAGAATTAAACTATATGGAGACAAAATCATTTATTTATCATATAAAATGTAATGATGTATACCTCAAAATTAAGGAAAACCTGCAAATAGGATGTATGAAAGATGAATACGGGGTATTCCATTATTAAAAGAGCTAAAGGTGTTAAAAATGTGTTTTTGAAAAGGAAATAGGTTTCTATGACTTGACTACCCAGCTGCCCTTTTTTCAAATGTGAATCAATTTAGATCAATGAACTTAATAAGGAGTGAAAAGCATGAATTGTACACTTATAGTTTGAAAAAATTAGCATCATCATCCTTTGATGATAAAAGAAGGGAATTGAATGACAATGTTCATACTTTGCCACATGGTCATACAGCAATTATTGTAAATGATAGGAAACGTAAAAAGGATTTCCTAAATGAAATCAAAAATAAGAGGATGAAATTGTGAAATAGTGTATATTTGTAATTGATAGTTAATTTTTAAAATAAAAAGCTTGCCTGAGAGTGTATTTTTTCTTTTTTCAGATGAGGTATTTAAGAAAAATGTTTCACTTTTACACGGGGACACCGAATGCTTATTTTTTAAATGTTGATTCAATAGTTTCAAAACTATAAAACGGTTAAAACATATAGAATTTTTATTTCCAGATCCTCGGCTCCAAAAACACGTTGAGATAAAAATTAGGAAAGTAGCCTCTCACGTTGCGTATGAAGGACTTGTAACCTCGCCAACTTACTTTGCAAAAGGTAGTACCGGGGTAGATTTACACGCACACACCCCTGGTGAATGTAATATAAACTATATCTTTACCCAACCCAACGGCATCCTATGGCTACAGAGCTATAAATTGAAATCCCACCGGGGTTTGATTGACAAAGACGAACGCGTCCAGGAATTGAACTACTTTATGGCGTAACTGTTATGAATGCTCCCATAATAGTTGACTCAACTTCCCGAGAAAATATATATGTGTCTTTAATCAACCACGGTGACAGGGTCTTTGAATTAACAGATAACATGGAAATTGCTCTGTGTTTCCTATCACGCGTTGAAAAGATTAAGTGGAAAGTAGTCAGGCGACTATCCAAAAATAAAAGTGAACATGGGTAGGGGAGCATGCAACCTGTCGATACGATTGATTTATGAATAAATGAATTTTATTTCTCATACCAAATAACACAATAAATACACTTGAACTTATGAGAAATTTAAACTGGCCACGTTATCAAGTTGTGTGGTCAGTTACACTAAACAATAATTTAATTCAACAATTTAATTCAATTATCATCAGAATCAGATGATGAAGTGGTTGTAGTGTAATGTAACTTTCCAAGCAAGCTTTTTGTCATTAATGAGGTTTATTTTCTATATTGTATTTAGTAACGTGTAATATTTTATGATGAATGGGAGTAATTATAAATTTAAAATGTTGATAAAAATGTCACAGATGTATTGTATTGAGTCGGTCTATTACTGTAAACACAACGTAAATTGTTAAAGAAATTGACTTATAAATAATTATATTTTCTAATATCATTTCCTTTGTACTCATTTTCCTTACAACTTTACATCTATATCCAGTAAACCGATGATAATATGTAGAAAAATATTAAGATAAATAGTAAAGGACATTATAATTTTTCTAATTTGTGTATAAAATATATCCCAAAAAAGAAAGGATTTTGTGGTTAATATTGCCATCAGAAAAATCAACTATTTAATCGAAGATGTTGGCGACATAAGAAAGTCAACAGTAGTCTGTAACCTCCGCTTTTAATAATGATTATAGTTTCTGATGAGATATATAATAAAGGTTTATGGTTAGATTTTTTAGTTTCTTGTGATACACGTTGTGTACCTTTAGAGTTGATTATTTACAACGAGTACGTGTACGATCAGAAACAATTACAATTTCATTTCAACAGCGTTGAACAGTGGTGGTTTTATAGTGTTAGTTTTTTTTTTAGTGGTAGTTTATTTAGTTGTAGTTAGAATATTGCTGTTTAGTCGTTAGGGTTGTTCAGGTATAGTTTGGTCTGGTTGATTTGTTCAGGCCTAATAAATAATTTACCTGACTGCACTCCTACCTTAATAGTAGCGAAGTGTTGGTCGAATTAAATTTAAATTCAATAATTTAAAGACTGCATTCCTACTAAATTATTAGTAGTGAAGTGCGGTTTATAGGGCACTAATTGAATTTTATTATTATTTTTATTTTTATTTTTTTTTTTTATTTAAGTGTTGGTTGATCGCCTGATATTTACAGTCAGGTAAAGCTAGGCATTCTGGTTGTTTCTTTTCGTAAGTTTGTTCGTTAGGGTTCAGGTTCTTTTGTATTGATTTTTAAAATGGCGTTTTATTGTCTGGCTGCGGGTTCCTTTCATCAGGGGGGCCCGCGTTTCTCTGCGTTCAGCAGGAACGCCCAGTGTATGGCAATTGCCACTGCTGCCCAAATGAAATTCTTCTTGCTTGGAAATCTGTTGTTGGGGAATTTTCGTCTCCTGACATTGACGAAATCTTGCTGGCTGGCGATAGGATTTACGTTGAGTCCCGTCAAGTGAACAATGTTGACCATAGTTATTTATTTCCCGAGGATCTTCATAGGGAAATTACCGTCAATAATCGCACTCTAATAATTATTGACGAAGTAATGTGGGTGCACAATGGGCTGTATCCCGCCACAGCTAATGACATTGACAGCGTTGTGAACGATTTAAGTGTGGTGTTAGGGGACCTTCTGACCTCCGACAGTACACATGGTGTCTTTCTCTTCACCGGCCAACTCATTACTGTTGCGTTCTGGCGGTTCCAAGGGAAATTCTACTTGTTCGATTCGCACGCTGTCAATGAGCTGCGACGGCGAGACGTCATTGAAGGAAATAACAAAGCACGTATTTTTTTGTATGAATCCATTTCTTCTTTGGCGTCTCTGCTGTTGGTGAATGCAGCTTTGGATGGGGGTGTGGGCAGTTCTGTATTACTGAAATAAGATTTTCCCAAAACCATTTGTCCCACACTCCTATTCCTCCATCCAGTGTCGTCCCTGAAGATCCTCGAAATACCGAAATTACATGTACAAATCCTAAATCTTGAAAAAAGGGCCAGGTAGGCCTACAAATGTCAAGCGGGGCCGGCCCAAGTCTCTCCTCACTTACCGTGAGGAGCAAGTGAAACAGGCTAAAAAAAAGGTACGCAGATTCAAACCGAGAGAAATCGAGAGAGGATGCCAAGAGATTGACAGCCCATCAGCCCACCGTTGATGCCCCCCGTCAGCCCATCAGGACCACCTACGACCACGGCGAGGCCCTCTACACCTCCGTTGATGCTATCCAGACCATCCCACAGACCCCCAGCCACCCCACTGCACCATGACCCTTTACACCTGCGCAGCTCTCCCAGCCCCACGGAGAAGCCGGCCACCCCCCACCCTTTACACAGGGAGCCCGGCCAATCCCACAGTCCCCCAGCCACCCCACTGCAGCATGGCCCTTTACACCTGCGTAGCAGTTCCCCCAGCCCCACGGAGAAGCCGGCCACTCCCCGCCCTTTAACGAGGAACCCCAGGACACTTCCTGGCGGCACTTGAGGAGCTAATAGCCTCACTGGCTCCTGAACAGCGACCCCAAGGCAGGCGACCCGAGCGTCAGAGACAACGGCCCCAACCGCCACCGAAGGGGCCCAGGCAACCGTGACGACACCAGGCAGGCCACCAACATGCAGCGGCTCTATAGGACTAACCCCCGCCGTGCTCTGAGGGACATTCTCCAGCAGGCCTCTCCATTCCGTTCCCTGCCGGAGGCCACCATTGAACAACACTTCCATGACTCATACGCCCGGAGTGAGGGATGTGTGGGACCACCACCGACCGGATGCCAGCTCTCCCTGGCCCCAGAGCTGCCTCCCCTACTCGACCAGATCTCACCAAAGGAAGTTTCCCGCCAGTTGAAGCGGACATCCGTACCGCGCCTGGCCCTGACGGCATCACATATGCTGTGTGGCGGCATAGAGAAGATACTTCTGGCCACGTCCTGGCAGCCGTCTTCAACATATTCCTTGCTGCCAGATTTCCCCCAGCTTGGAAGATATCTACGACCGTCCTCATCCATAAAAAGGCCCACTGGATGATATTAACTACTGGCGGCCGATTGCCCTCTCAGACACTGCCGACAAACTCCTCTGTGGGATACTGGCAGAAAGACTGACGCGCTGGGCCTTTAGCAACAACATCATCTCTAAGGCACAGAAAGGATTCACTATGGCGGAGGGATGCCTCGAACACAACTTCGTGCTACAGGAGCTCCTGGACCAGGCCCGCAGGCGAGGAAGCCAACTCTACATCGCCTGGCTGGACCTGGCCAACGCCTTTGGGAGCGTTCTGCACCAGGCACTCACCTCCGCTCTTCGCGCAGTGGGCCTGACCCTGGCGCAGCTGTCCTTGATAAATGACCTATATGAGGGAAGCTCAACCTTGGTTAGGCACTCGGCGGGGGCCACCCGGAGCATCAAATTTGAAGCCGGAGTGCGACAAGGGTGCCCACTCTCACCCATACTCTTCAACATAGCTATGGAGCATCTAATCCGTCCTCTACTGGAGCTAGAGGCGGAACATGGGGCGGCTCTGCTCGGGACCTGTCCTCGCGTATGCCGACGACCTGGCGCTGGTCGCCAAGTCCGAGGACTCTTTCAAGATCCTGCTCGAGGCTGTTGTGCCAGCAGCGGACTGGGTGGGACTCCGATTCAAGCCGTCCAAGTGTGCTACGCTCCACGTAACCAAAAGAGCCACAAGACCCACCCAGTTCGCCATTTATGGTGAGCCAATGAAGACATTGTGAGATGGGGACGCCACCAACATCTCGGCGTTCAAAACCGATCAGACCCCAGAGGCCACCATAGCCCGCCTCGAGCAGGAGGCGAAACCCGTACTTGAAAGCCTGCTCTCCCCGTGGCAGAAGCTCCACGCGTTGCGGACCTTCCTGATGCCCCAAATAGAATTTAACCTAAGCACAGCGAGGATCAGGAAGACCCCACTGAGGGTGCTGGATCACATAATAAGAAAAGGAACCAAGCCAATGTTGCTATCCTCAACAGCAAGACCATGGAGAGGACACGTACCATGACTACCTAGACATCACCTATATCTCTTCTAACTACTTTTGTACTTATATTTCTCATTTCATTATTACTACTACTGTATTTACTACTCATTATTGTATTATCATTATTATTACTAAAATATGTACTATGTATTATTATAAACCCTCGCTTATGTATTAAATCAACAATTAAAGGCAATGAAGGCCCCCGATATTCTGACTTTGCGGTAGTTGACTCGGGCCCTGAGTCTAGGGTTCAACTTCGCTGAGGTTACACCTACTGTGGCCCGAGTGCCGGCAGTTGGTTGCACGCTTCGACTTTTTATGTAGTGCGGGCGGTGAGGCTCAGCGTCAATTGACGTCTGCGGTGAGTGCGGACGTGTCGGTGCGTGTGACGCGTTAGGCTTGGACGCCCCAGCCGACACGGACTTATCTAATACACATGAACACACCAAAATACACTGACACAAAACATTAATTTAGTATTTTCAATTATTATCTGTACAATTTTAAGCGTTTTCCTTATTAATTTAAATAGAACAGAAGACCAGTTGACCATTGTGTAGTTTTTTACAAATTTGACAAATTTTAAAATTATTTTTTAAATATGAGAGTTAGGTCAACCTAAATCTCATATTTAAGCACTTAACTTTGTAGCTGCTTAGGTTATGGACCACCGTGATAATTTTGTCACACTTTTGTTTAGATTTATTAATTTTCTATTGTTTTCTTATACAATTGATCAGATTCTCACCACAAGGAGCATAAACTAGACTATTCTGATGTTTATTCAAATGACTCAGATCCTGAAGAGACGTGCCTGAAAGTAAATGTGAATGATTTTGTCATCGCCAAGATCATCAGAACGGAGAAAACCATTCACAACTGTGTGGGAATGGTCATCAAGAAATTCAATGATGGATTTGTTATAAGTTTTTCGAAAAAGTAATCCATCGATTTATTTGTTTTCCCAGAAAAAGAGGATATCTCACATATTGAACTAAGTGAAATAGTGGTCGTCTTAAATCCACCAAGTGTAAATAATCGCGGACAGTAAGACTTTGATAATCTAAAAAATCATATTTCAGCTTCATGTAGGTACAGCCTAGGTAGACGTGTCACTTAAAAAGTAAACAATGTATGTGCCATTAAATATGTTTATGTCTCAATAAAATCATAGTTTATTTACAGTTGATTATTTAGCCACAAACATGCAAGTTTTTTATGACCCATCAACAAGCTGAAATATAATGATATGGGCTAAGAATATTGTAATAAGTATAATAAGTCGACTTCTTGTGAATTGTAAATTACTCAAGCCAATGTTAACAATAGACCTCACAAATTTATTTGTACTTAAAATGAATAAAACTCTTAGAAAAATTCAATATATATTATTGAAACCACAATTTCCATCATGTCCGTGGACTGACGATTTGTAAAACTTCAATTATTATAATTAAAAATAATCATATATACTTGAGTTTTAATGATATATATGTGTATATATATATATATATATATATATATATATATTGTATATATATATATATTTGACTTATCCCTCAATTATAGATTACTATAATGAAAAATAAAAATTGTGTCGTAAAAATTAACACTTTCAGTAGAATGACGCAAATATACAGTGTGCCAGAAAAACCAAAAAGACACCACAAAAAATAAAAAGCTTACTCCTAACACACCAACAGGCTTAATAGAAATATTCACATCATCTATGATCAAAACCCATCGAATTGCTGAGCAAACTAATAGAAATCTTTTAGTAAAAAGATCATAGAATTCCTAGGTTGAAAGCCGGACGTTATGGGGAAGTTCTGACTACAGAGGATGTATCGTACTTTCCAAAGTTAAAGAAACTGAAGATTCTCCATAAGATTAACAACATGGGAAAAGAGTATGCAGGTTAGCTGCCATGATAAACGCATAAGCTATGATTTTTAAACATAAATGTATGGATCTCAACCACATGAAGCTGAATATCAAGTTTCATCCAAATATATTAGATAATAAATGACACATTAATTTGTTCCTTATCCTCCATAAGAACATTGGAGCTCCAAAATACAACGTACTGTGTTTATATTTTTAAATATCTCGGTAACCGTTGGAGATAGAGAAAAACTTAAAGGAACTAAATTGTGTAGTTTTTTAAGGGTTTTTTCTCATGTAGTTTTAAAAAAAACATGAAAAACTCAAAAAACCCATTTTTGGGGTACAAAACCTCCCCAAACTACCCATTACAATTGAACGAAATGTCTGGTTTACGAATTCGTCCGAGAAAATGCAGGAACACATGTCCCTACCGAATTTGGTCTCGATCGAGTTATCGTGTTCACAGACAAATTTATATATATATATATATATAAATTTTAACGACTATTGTTTTTGGACTCTGGGCACCTATTATACTATATTGTATTGTACCTATTATATTGTAAATGAATACCATAGTACCCTTCTATTATTTAATTTTATTTAACACAAAATGTTTCCAGGATTATCCCATTCTCAAGTGTGTACAAAAATGTAACCTCTAAATATAATTACATAATAAATTAATATAATTAATATTATATATATATATAAATTTTAACGACTATTGTTTTTGGACTCTGGGCACCTATTATACTATATTATATTGTATTGTACCTATTTTATTGTAAATGAATACCACAGTACCCTTGTATTATTTCATTTTATTTAACACAAAATGTTTCCAGGATTATCCCATTCTCAAGTGTGTACAAAAATGTAACCTCTAAATATAATTACATAATAAATTTATTTTTTAAATTTTGGTTTAAGAAACATGTCTTTGAAACATTTCTTAAGAAAAAATGTTTTTTTCTCAAATGCTTGAAAACGTTTATATATTTATTAAACGAATATTCGCATAACTTTCCATCTTCATTTATTCTATTAAACCAGTTGAATAATTGTATTAAGTCATTTAACACATTTCTACAAACATCAAGATATATTATTTTTATTATCTTCATTGTTGCCACTAGGACAGTATTTGACTTAAATTTTCTCATGATTTTGCATTCTTTACCGTTCTTCCCAAAACCTCTTCATTATTTCTTTGTGTTTTTGCTTCTGTTCTTCATTCCATTTGTATCCCTGTTTATTTTTAGTAGCTTTTTTACAGTTTTCTTTGTTCTTTCTTTCTTTGCCATATTTGTTTCATTACTGTGCTGTGTTCTTCTTTCCTTTGTTTCATCCATTTTTCCCAGTCTGTTTTTGTTATTTTAATTTTGTCTTCCTGATTAAGTTCCTGAATCTTTCTCTGTTTTGTATGTCTTTATTTTTGATCCCCAATTCTTTGAGGTCGTTTTCAACTTCATGAAACCATGTCACTATTGTTGAGCCTTTGGGTATGTTAAAAATCTTTGTTAATCTTGTGTCATTCATTCTCAGTAAATGTCCATAGAATTGTACTCTTCGTTTCCTGATGACTTCTGTTAGTTTTTCTCTGCCTATGTATAGTTCTTCTGTCGGTCTTTTGATCCAGATGTTTTCCCTTTTGACTGCGCCATATAACCAGTTAACTTACTAATTGTGTACCAAAACTACACTACTTAGTTATATCAACACAAACATGACCTCTGTTACACACAAAAACAAACAGACAACCGGCGCGCGGCAATCAACTGTCAACTCGCCACAAATTAATGATACTCTGCGCATGCGCGGACGACGTCCCAAGACTTCCATAAGAGATAGGCTTAGACGCGTCATAGCACCAGCCACCCCCACCACTACCTCTCTTCATATAAATGCATTGTAATGGATTGGGACGTTCTGGCGAGAGCCCCACGGCTACAAATACGAACTTTTCGCGCTATTTTTGTATGTTTCCCCGCTATAATTTCGTTGTATACGACTGTTAAAACATTTTTGTTAGTTGGATCTATAGTTATAACTAAATAAGTATTTAATTATTTTTTCCTTTTTCAAATCTTTGGGGGGGCGGCGTCCGAGTCCTTATAGGCGAGCCGCCACTGACCCATAATAATATGAAAAGAAGGAAAATATTATCATTAAGAACAGGAAAGAACATGAAATAGAAACACTAGTAAAATTTTCAAAGAAAGTCCATCTCTTCAACATCTTGTGGGAGCCACGGCTTCAGACGACGATTACGTGTTGGCGCGCCGATGTTGAACGCAACTGCTCCAGGGACTAGATTTAATGAGACAAAAAATTTTCTTGTGGTTCTTGAGATAAAATCTTTAATAGAAGAAAGGCCGACTTCTCTGTGCAGTTGTTGGTTCCTTACATACCATGGACTTTTGGCAGCAATTCTCAGTACTTTGTTTTGGAATATTTGAATTCGATTAAATTTAGTATAAGATAAATTCACGCCCCAAACGGGGCAGGCATACATAATTAAGGGACGTAGAATGGATTTATATACCTAAAGAGTGCATTCTGGTTTCAAAGTAGAATTTCGATTAATTAATGGGAATAGAATTGCCAGACGGGCGTATGCTTGGGTAAATTTTGTGTTCACATGAAAGTTCCAGGTTAATTTCTTGTCTAAGTACAAACCTAAATACTTGATGCCTTGATCATCAGGGTTCCAAGAAACAGTCGTGTCTTCAATTTCAATTTCCAAGGGCACGTGGTACTTCCTGAGGGAGAATATTTTTGCTTCACACTTTGATGGGTTGAGCAAGAGCCTCCAAGTTTTAAACCAGTCATTTAAAGTTGTGACACATTCTTGCAAAGAGCCCGCAGCCAGATTGATGTCGTGGTTTTGAGTGATTAGTGCAGTATCGTCAGCGTACAGAGCAAGGGTAGCTTGAGGTAGGGCTGGTATGTCGGCCAGAAATAAATTGAAGAGAAGAGGTCCCAGAATTGAGCCCTGTGGAACTCCTGCTCGTATTGGGCGAACAGTAGAAAGTGTCGAAAGTGTTGAGGTTTATACAAAAGGTTCTGTCAGTTAAAAACGATTTTATAATATTGCGCAGGTGTAAAGGAAAGCCAAATTGATAAAGTTTGTAAAGAAGACCTTGGTGCCAAACCTTGTTAAATGCCTGTGCTATATCCAGGAACGCAGCTGTAGAGTGAAATTTATTGTTAACCTATACCCTAAACAGTTATTTATTTTTTAGACAGAGTGGTAATGAAACAGTACCTAGTGACAACATGAACAGAAACAAGAAGCCATATCATGTTTTTAGCGAAGAAAATATTACCAAGGCCGCTAATGCTGTCCGTAATGGGATGTCATACCGGAAAGCTGAGAAAAAATTTGGTGTTCCAAAGTCATCTATTCAAAGGAGAGTGAAAAATAAACAGCAGAACAACTATGGACGTCCTCCTGTTTTCACAGAAGAAGATGAGAATAAGATCACAGAGTGTCTTGCTTTATCAGCCGAGTGGGGTTTTCCGTTGACAAGTTTTGATATAAGATGTATTGTAAATAAAGTGCTGGATAAAAAAGGCCTCACTGAGCCACGTTTCACAAACAATATGCCTGGCCTCAAGTGGGTCAAAAGCTTTCTAAATAGACAAAGTGCTGATTTAAAGAGCCGTTTGTGCAAAAACATTAAGAGGGCTAGGGCTGCTGTAACCCCGGAGATGATTGAGTCTTACTTTGAGGAACTTGAAACATCTCTGAAGGATGTTTTGCCAGAGGCAATAATTAATTATGATGAGACAAGCATTCAAGATGATCCTGGCAAGAAAAAAGTTATCGTCAAAAGATCATGTAAACGGCCAGAACGAATCATGGACTTTTCTAAGTCAAACTTTTCTGTGATGTTTGCTGGCACAGCTAGTGGTTTAGCCTTACCTCCGTACATCGTATATAAGGCTGATAATCTATACGATACTTGGACTGAGGGGGGTCCCGCGGGAACACGCTTTTACCGGTCTAAATCTGGATGGTTTGAAGGCGCTATCTTTGAAGATTGGTTCATGTCCATTGCATTACCATACTTTAAAAAGTTGGGTGACGGCCCGAAAGCCATTATTGGGGACAACCTTTCTAGCCACATATCAGTTGGAATTTTAGAGGCTTGCATTAAACACAACGTAAGGTTCATCCTCTTGCCTCCTAATAGTACACACTTATGTCAGCCGCTTGATTTGGCCTTCTTCAGCCCCCTCAAGACAGCATGGAAAAAACAACTTAGGGCCTACTGAGTGGAAAGAAAAATTTAAAGGGACCGTACGTAAAGACCAGTTTCCAAGGTTATTGAAGAAGACGTTGGACGAAATGGAGAGCAATATACCTGCTAATCTAAAAGCAGGATTTTTAAAGAGTGGAATTTTTCCATTAAACAAAAACAAAGTCCTTCAATGTCTGCCCAAGGTTAATGAATCAACCGGTACCACAAACAATAATTTGAGTACAGCATGGACGGCATCTTTCGAAGAGTTTCTCAAAGATATCCGAACCAAAGTAACCTGTGTTCAACCTAGAAAGAAGAAAATTACCATTATTCCAGGCAAAAGCATTGCGGATGGTGAGATTGTAGAAGAGTTGAAGGTTATTGAAAAAACTAAAGAACAGAAGGAAAGAATAGGCCAAAAGAACGGATTAAAAAATAAACGATTTAAGGGACAGGGTAAAGAAAAGAAATAAAGGTTGTCAAAGAATATGAAGAAACGAAAAACAGATGAAACTTCAGAAGACAGTGATGTCCTGTCTTTACATGATAGCTCTTCCTCAATTGGAGAAGAAGATTTCTCTTGCCTTTACGATGACGAAGTTGCTGACGAAATTAATAAAGAAACCGCTCAAGAACAACTTGTATTTGAATCTGGTAGGTTAGATGAAGAATATGACCAGGTGGGGTTTGAAGACATGCCTTCAGTTTCAGTGAACGAGAATGACTTTGTTGTAGCTATAGTCACATATGACAGTTCCAAGAAAGAAACCAAGAAACGGTTCATCGGAAAAGTAATGAAAAAGCATAATGGAAAAATGACATTAAAATATATGCGTCAGTATAAGGGTTCTAAACACATTTATGTCTTTCCTGATGTAGACGATTTCGAAGAGGACGTGGATTCTTCGAGATTGTTAAGAGTTCTTAAGCCTGAAAGTGAGGTTAGGGGCAGGTATTTTTTCAATGTCAACCTAAATAAATAAGGTGTGTGCCTATGTAACAAAGAGGACTCTTAAAAATCTTTAAGTCCAAGTCCTCTTCGTTTTACATTATTGTAAAAGGTTTTAAAGTTTTCTCTTAAGTTAGTTGAGGTTAGTTACCCATGACTTTGTTTTCTGAACTTTTTAGGTAAAAAATACATTCATATGATAATATATTTTGAGTTTCTTTTACCTACAATAACAATAAAAGAACAAAAAAAAGCTTACAGTGTCCCAAGTTAGAAATCAGCAGTTTAAACATGGTACACATGTTAAAATACAAGGGTGTCCCAAGTTAGGTAGAGGTATCCCTAACTTGGGACATTTAATATAAATATTTTTTTATATAAACATGTAAGCAAGATTCTGAAAATAATTTTATTTTTTAATAATAGAAGGGTTCTTCAAAGTTTTGGTCTATTTTTTAATTAGTTAAATGCTGACTCTCACATTTTTTTTAGCTTCAGAATGTAAAAACTGTCCCAAGTATGGGCCATTGACTGTACCGTTTATTTAAGTATCAGTTACTTTTTAATAATGTGAATAACAGTCACTGACAGTTATGTTTAATTTTTAAGCAGCTTCCTCATGATGGTGTAAACTCTTTTTTATGATTTAATGAAAAAAATTGAACTCGCATGGTAGTTTAAATAAATTTTGTTGCCAACTAACACTTTTGGGGTAATTTTGAACATTGTTTTAGGTGGTAAATGTTTATGTCTATTAATAGAATATGGTTTAAGATGTATTTACTCTAATTCAGGATTGTGGGTCAAAATTAACAAAAAAGACATGCGTTCACAACCTGGGCGGAGTTAGAGGTTACACGTTGGGGGGCACAGAGTTGGTGTCATAGTTTTTTCCACAATATAGGCTAAAATGTAGAAAAAGACTTAAAACTAATATAATACCAAAGCAAAAACCATCAAAATATCCGTGTCAAATAAAAAATTATAGCAGAACTGGTAAGATTGGTAATAAAATCCAAAAACTTTCAAGAGATCTGGGGAGGCATTGCCCCCCCCCCAACTCCACCCATGGTTCACAACTACCCCAATGGCATTGGGGTAATTTGGAAAGCATGGGGTAACTGTAAATTGCACTTATTTACCTCTAAAAATTATAAATTTGATGTTGTTTAGCATGTAAAATTATGATTAGGAGTTCAACAGTCAACACAAATATTTTTATTATATATATTTATATTGATATTTTAATATATATTTTAAAAAAATTACAAGACTTTGTATGTCTGCCCCACCCAAAACGCAAGAAGTGTGTAGGTCTTTGGTAAAATAAATTTCCGCCTTCAGCCACATGGGTTCATATTCTTCCAGATAGGATTCTAGATGGTATTGGGCGGTTCCTCGTTGTCTTTTGTTCCACCAATTCACAGAACCCCACATTCTCTCAAATTAATTGTTAATTCATTTTATAATGAATAAACCCATATTTTAATCACTGTTTTCTACATCAGCGCTCTGCGGGGTTACGTAAGGTTGGATATTGATAATATACATATATTCATAGTAAAACAATATCTATAACCTCACCTAACTTCTCCACAGAATGCAGAATGGCGGAATATACATCGCCGACGTACAGGTGTGGTCGCCGATGACCTACCGAGCTGTCTAGAGGAAACATTACCAAGAGTAGTGTCGCGGCGCCGCTCACTCCATAGTTCGGCCACACATGTGTCGTAGTGTTTTTAAATGAGTTTACGAGTTCAGTGTTTCCTAAATGTGACGACCTTCATATGCAGTAAAGAATTAGAGAAGACGTATCCTTGTGCCTGATGATGGCTAATGTAGGCTGAAACTAAAGTTGCGATTTAAACTACACTTTGGATTGCTTCAGATAGAGATATGTAAACCATTTAATTTATTCTAAGCAATCTGGAGGCTTCATAATATCTTAATTAAATTGTTTCGTCGTATGCTGGAGTAGAACCAGAAGACACCTGCAAGCACTGGCCAAAAGCAGAAAATCAAAGCATTGAAGTTCAAAGACCTTACGTGGACTTAGAATACAATACCTACATGGGTGGCATTTACCATGCCGACATGCTTATAGAACTCTATCACATTCATAGATATGGAGACATCACATTGGAGGATAGACATCAAGCTTTAAAAAATTTCCCCAGTCAATACTAATTATTGTTTAAGTTTCAGTCACAAATTGCTGCTACACTATCCAATGCAGGAATGACCACTATGAAGAAAAGGGGAAGGTCGAGTTTTGCTGAATCAGAGAGTCCTAAGCCACCAGCTAAACGTTTACCCACGTCTCTTTCCGTTCTTGATGTACTCTATGATTCCATCGGTCACTGGCCAGACTTAATTGATAAACAGGGATGATGCAAGTGAGTGATTCCACGCCATAGGTATATTTCACTTCCCAGCTTGATTCTTCACAAAGTTATTTAAAAAAAAATTATATTACACTTATAAACAGCTCAAAGGTAGGTTTTTAAAAGGACACCACAAAAAATTAAAAAATATATACATTTGTCTTCGTTTGATTTTGGTTTATTAAGGAAATGTCATTCCCTCACCTCTCCCCCACCCATACTTGAGACTTTTGGAACATTCTTTCCCCCGTCAAATATTAATATATCTTATTTAAAAAGTTATTATGTGGTTTAAAATAGTATAAAATATAACAACTCATTTAATATATATTTTTTAATATTTTTATTTTACTTCAATATGGCAATATTTGCTCTCCCCAGGTTATTTCATCATTCCCTCACATTTAAAGGTTAGTGCATTTTGTGGCCACCAGAGTGCTCTTAATATCAGCTATTTGTAGAAGGAAGGCGGCCATGTTGATTATTGTTATGAGAGGGAAAGATTTAGACCTGTAACAGTGATCAGTATTTCTTTATATTATAAAGGAGTTGGGAAAGTTGGCGAGTGTTTTTTCTATCGGTCATTCCCTCACAACGATCTACTCAAATGTAAGTAAACTTTAAAATATTTGTATAGTTTAATATTTTTATTTTACTTCAATATGGCAATATTTGCTCTCCCCAGGTTATTTCATCATTCCCTCACATTTAAAGGTTAGTGCATTTTGTGGCCACCAGAGTGCTCTTAATATCAGCTATTTGTAGAAGGAAGGCGGCCATGTTGATTATTGTTATGAGAGGGAAAGATTTAGACCTGTAACAGTGATCAGTATTTCTTTATATTATAAAGGAGTTGGGAAAGTTGGCGAGTGTTTTTTCTATCGGTCATTCCCTCACAACGATCTACTCAAATGTAAGTAAACTTTAAAATATTTGTATAGTTGTATTATGTAGTATTAAAGTGGTTTTTTATGCAGAACCTAGATTTGCACATTTCAGCCCACTTGCTTGGTGGTAGTTTAAGGTTATGTTCAAATTCATCATTCCTCACAGTGAGGGAATGATGCAGCAGTGAGGGAATGATGCTAGTGAAACTTCTGGTGTTATTATTACATATATTCTGTAATCAATTTTTTATAAACCTTTTTTTGAAAATTATTAATTGGTTTTTAGTATTTTTTTCTCTTTTTTAAGTGAAATAATGTGAGTTATGCTACACTAGGCCCGCACTTGATTTAGTCAGCACTAAACATATTATAGGCTATTTTAATATGGTTTAAACAATTTTGTTTCCTGTTTTGTTTGCATAATTTTGTATTTTACCAAATCAATTTAAATGCTCTACTAAGTTCACCATATTGATTGAACACTACATCTTTAGGGTTAGTGCTATGAACCAAGTCATTTTGTCTGTTGTAATATAACTGTGCTGTCAGAATAGCTGTTTCAATGTTAAAAAAGTAAATTATATTGCAATATTATGAGCCTAATGCTAGAATATTTTCCAGATTAAAAAACAAAAACAAAAATTTTGATTATGGTAAAATGGCTAAGACGAAGGAAGAATTGCGCCGGCAGAAAAGAGAATATGATAAAAAAAGAAGGGAAGCAATGAAAAATGATCCTAAAAAATTAGAAGAATTGAAAGAAAAGGAAAGATTAAAATACGAAAGAAAAAAATTAAAAAAACAGGTAAAATGTGCTGCCGAAATGTCCTCAAGAGAACACAGGATAAAGAAAAAGCAGTGGAAAAAAAATTCAAAAAACTACAGGGAACGATTGAAATCTCAAAACAATTTGGAAAACAATCTGAGAGAAAACTCTCCTCCTCTCAGTGAAGAAGATGATGGACAACTGGAAATCCTGCAATGCAAGAAAGCTTGTCTGTAAGGAAAATGATTGGTAGGAAAAAGGTCAGAAGAGATAGGTCTAAATTATACAGGGAGAATGAGAAACTGAAGAAAAAGCTAAAAAAATCTGAGGCGAGAGCTGAAAAATACAAAAAGAGGTACCAAGTTTTAAACAAAAAGGTTACAAATAAATCCCCCCTGACTCCAAAATCAAAAATCAGAAACCTATTGAGACATGATAAGGTTTCCCCCTTAGTAAAAAAAAAACTTTTGTTTGCAGAAGTTCTAAGTGAAGAGTTAAGTTCTTCATTCAAAGAGCTCAGTTCATCTCAGAAAGGAAGAAAACTGTACTGCACTGTAATGAAAGGGAAAATTTTAAAAAAATATAGACTTTTGAGTTCTGGAAATCAAAATCTTTTAAGCTATAAAAGTATGGCTAATTCTGACCAAGTAGGAACAGCGGGCATTATAAAACAAAATCTGACCCTTAAGTGTGCAAAACGAGGAAGATTTATTTCAGGCCAAGTCAAAGAGAGTGTGCACAACTTCCTGGAAAGAGATGACAATTCCAGACTGTGCCCTGGTAAAAATGACTGCATCACAAAAAACAAGGTAAAGAAGCAAAAAAGATTTTTAAATGAAACATTAAAATCACTTCATGAAAAGTACTTAAAGGAAGTAGATTTCAAACTATCTTATTCATCATTCTGTTCTTTGAAGCCCTTTTGGGTCATAACTCCTAAAGTGGAAAACCGTGACACCTGTGCTTGTATGTTGCACTCAAACACGGCAATTTTGGTGTCTAAGTTAAACGAACGTGATATTTTCTTACATAAGAAACCCTCTGATGTCGTCCGAATGCTCTGTTGTGACAGAGAGAACTTGTCATGTCTACACAGAAAGTGTAAAATTTGCAAATATAGAACTATTGGGTATACAATTTTAGATCCTGACCTTGAGGTTAAAGTTAAAAAGTGGATTACTGAAGTAAATTTTGTGGTAATAAAAGGGAAAAAAAGAAGGTTAGTAAACCTATAAAGAAGGAATTTTTGACTGACATTAAATCACTGATTACCGTAAAACGGGGTTACTTAAGCCTACAGGGTAACAAAAGCCATTTTGCAAGGTAAATTTCAAGAGCCCATGTTGGTAACACTGATTTCAGAAATCCTGGATGTATCCAATACTATAATACGAGCAAGGTTTGTATATATATATATATATATATATATATATATATATATATATATATATATATATATATTTGCACACGGATCTTGAAAACGGCACCGAGGATTTTCTTTAAATTTTGGAAATAACTAATTTCCGAGTAGAAAATAAGTTCTAGATAGGTCTAATGTCCAGGAAAATTCGTGTTTTCTTGTAATATTAAGTTTAAAATCTAAAAATTTAACATTACGCTAATGGAGAATGAAATGTAAACAATACAAACCAAAACAGCTGTTTATAACCGTTTGACAGTTCTTGATTGAAGATTCTCTTTTGCTTTTCAATCCTCATTCCATTATAACAAAATCAGTTGATCACAGGCTAATAATAACGGTATGGATAACTAAACAAAATTAAACAAAATTGGCTTAAGCTTAAAGACGTTAAACGGCATCGCTCAATTGACTAACGTCGTAGCCGAGTTGTAGCGTGTCGGCCTCAGGAATTATAGGCCGCGAGTTCCATCCCCGCCAAGGGCGATACTTTTAGTTCAGTGCTATATTAATTATGGTGTATTAAATCGGTTTTATTATTTCAACCACATAAATGTTTTCATTGAGTAATAAATGTGTTTTAATTTATCTAATTAATTTTTATAATACATGTCTTATTCTATACGAGCAAAGCTCGGTCACCAGGTACTATAGATCTATGAGTTGGAAATTGTACAAACTTCAAGCTGATGCAAAAAAAAATTTACTGAGATTTGAAGGTAAGCATTAAAAAATTTTATTATTTGGAGGAAATTTGTACCAAATTTTATACCCATCATAACTTTATTTGTCCATCCCAGTCTGTTCTCTTTCAAGTTTAGTAACTATTTCGAAACATAACCTCAATTGTCTGTCTAGATGATGCATCAGTTAGTTCTCCAATTTTGAGGTTATTTTTTTCCTGATTCTTCTCTTTTCTCAGCTGGTCTGTCTACGGGGTAACAAAAGCCACAACAAAAACTGGCTTTTGTTACCCCGTAATGAAATAACATACTATATGAAAGTTCATTACTTACTGTAATTACTTACAGATATTTTTTTCTTTGTTTTAGACCACAACATGCCACGAACCTACCAGCGACCTGTTGGAGCTCGAAAGTATAAGGACTATTCAGATGAAAAACTATCTTCAGCAGTGAAGGCAGTAAAGGATGATGGACTTTCTTTAAGGAAAGCTGCTGAAAAGTTTGGCATTTCACGATGTGCTCTTACAGTAGCTATGAAAGGGAAACCCAATAAGGTAGGAAGACCTTGTATTCTAAATCCTATTGAAGAAAACCAGCTGGTAGAATGCATATCTTTGGCGGGAACATGGGGATTCCCACTAACAACGTTCGATATTCGACTGATTGTGAAAGGATTCCTTGATAGAAGTGGGAGAACAGAAAAAAGGTTTAAAAACAATATGCCTGGTATTGACTTTGTGGATTCATTCATGAAAAGACATGGCAAAGAACTCTCCAATAGGCTTTGCCAAAATGTGAAAAGGAATAGAGCTGCTGTGAATGAGGAAGTTCTCAATAGTTATTTCGATGATCTCACAATATCACTTGAAGGAGTTGAACCAAGTATGATTGTTAACTATGACGAGACAAATTTAACGGATGATCCAGGGAGGAAAAAAGTAATAGTAAGAAGAGGTTCACGTCATCCTGAGCGAATTATTGATACTTCAAAAGCAAGTACTTCTGTTATGTTTGCAGGGAGTGCAGATGGGAAGCTTCTTCCACCATACATCACATACAAGGCATTGAATCTCTATGACTCATGGACTGAGAATGGTCCTAAGGGAGCTGTTTACAACAGATCAAAAAGTGGATGGTTTACCCTTGAAATATTTGAAGACTGGTTCCGGAAAATTGCAGTTCCATATTTCAAGAACTTCGAAAAGGATGCAGTGAAAGTGATAATAGGGGACAACTTAGCAAGTCATATTTCAATTGACATTATTAACGAATGCAAGTGTAACAATATAAAGTTTGTGCTCCTGCCACCGAACAGTACACATTACACCCAACCTCTTGATGTAGCTTTTTTTAAGCCACTTAAAAAAAATGGCGTGAAACATTGAGTGAGTGGAAGGAGAAAAATCGGGGTACAATACCTAAAGACAAATTTGCAAGACTCCTGAAGAAATGCATCGACGACATGGGGGAAGAAAACATTTCCAAAAACCTGATGAGTGGCTTCAGAGGATCAGGAATTTCACCTCTTGACAGAGATCAGGTTCTGAAGAGGCTTCCTAGTGGATCCAATGTGAACCGAGAAGAAACCTTGAATGATTCTGGGAGCACTTGGGCTGCAACTCTACAGTCGTTCCTGCAAAAAAATAGAGGAGAAGAGACCAGACAAATAGGCAAAGAAAGAAAGAAGAAGTTGAATGTTCCACCTGGTGTTGGTGTGCAGCCGGATGACATGGAAGACAGATCTATTGATGACCCAACAGAGCCTCAGCCAAGCACTTCGAAGCCAGCTAAGAAGAGTGTTTTGAAAAGAGCAAGAAAGGACTCTTCAGAATCTAGTGGTGACAACGAGGATGCATTCTCTCTTCAAGATTCCGACGAACTAAATTTAAGTGACTCCAGTGATGGGAACTTTGAAGAACCTGAACTGAAACCTGAAAACAAGACAAAAGCTCCAAGGACTTTGGTGAAGATGGAAGAAATAGCTGGTAAACCAGATGATGTTTTTGTGATTGTTGAACTGCTTTTTGATGCAGGGACTAAAAAGGAAGCAGTAAAACAGTTCTATGCAAAAGTGATTAATACAAGGCCAGAAAAAAATGAACTTTCAGTTAGTTTCTTAAGAAAAAGTATGAAGACTGCAGGAAATGTTTTTGTTTTCCCAATCAATTCTGATGAGATGGATTTAAATATTTCACAAATTGTGAGAATTGTACAACCTATAGACATAAAGCGAGGGCGCCACACTTTTTTGTATGAGTTGAAATGATCATTTATGGTAATCTATAAAATGTAAATTATTCTTCAAACTATTATTTTTCTCATATAAAACATGAATTTTGTTTCTTTTAGTCTAGTGTATGGATTTAGTTGCTCCAGAAGTGTTAAACTTGAGCCAAAATCTCATTCATTCACTCATTTAATCTTAAAAATAAAAATTGTATTATTTTTCTCCATTAAATTTAGTTTTTTAAACATGAATATTGTTTCTCTTAGTCTAGTGTATGGAATTAGTTACCCCAGGAGTATTCAACTTGAGCCAAACATTCATTTAACATACCTGGTTTTTGTTACCCCATTCCAGGGGGAAACTTAGACCACCATGTTTTTTATATTTTTTCAGGTGAAAAATTGTTCAAATACATTTTTTATTACACGAAACAATAAGTCAAGATACAGACCCAAGTTTTGCACTAAGTTTCAAATCTGTAAATTGATTGGTCTAGATTCACCAGGTGTTTGAATTTTAAAAGTGGCCTAAGTAACCCCGTTTTACGGTACTGAATTTGAAACAACATTTAATAAATATCTTCACCATGTAGGAAATATTGTACATCAGTATAAGGTACTTAAGGAGCAAAAAGAAAACATAGATGAAAATTCCGCATTGATTCATATAGATTTTAGTGAGAACTATAGCTGTAAATACAGCGAAGAAATTCAAGCTGTGCACTTTGGTGCGGGCAGAGAGCAAATAACTCTACATACAGGAGTTGTATATATGAAACAAGAAACTGAAATGGCAGATTATTCAAAAGTTCCCTTGAAGCAGTCCCTTCCCCCAAAAGTGTTGACATTTTGCTCACTAAGCAAATCTCTTAGACATGACGCGATGTCAGTCTGGGCCCATCTGAAACCTGTTTTAGACTGGTTGTTTGAACTAAACCCTCTTGAAAATATTCATGTGCAGTCAGATGGTGTAGTTACGCAATATAGAAATAAAACTATGTTTTATTTTATATCAAACAAACTAAGACAACTATTTCCAAAGATTTCCGTTTTCACGTGGAATTACTCTGAAGCGGGGCACGGGAAAGGGGCCCCAGATGGTATAGGGGGAACACTAAAAAGGACAGCAGATCGCTTTGTTGCACAAGGCAAAGATGTCGAAAGCTTTGAGAGTTTCTTTAGTGTGTTACAAGAACAATGCTCTGGAATAATGATTTTTAAAATTAAGGATGAAGACATTCATTTTATTGAAAACCTAAGCAAAGGACATGAATCGGCTAAATCTTTTGCTGGAACATTAAAAGTCCATCAAGTTTTTAGCAATGTGGATTCTTCCAAATTGAGCTTTCGAAGCTTAAGCTGTTTTAAGTGTAAAAACAAATGTGCACACTTTCACATGGGAGAAGATTTTGAGCATCATGAGTCTTCTTTAAGTAGGCCTATAGATGAAGAAAATCAGGAAGAAGTAAGAAGTGAACCAGGGACCAGTGGGCTTGCATCTGAGAAAAACTGTCGCAAACAAAAAAAAGGTAAAGCACATTGTATTTACTTATGCAAATTAACAACAAGAGTTCAAAAAATTACATTACTTGAAAGTGCATTTGCGTTTAGAACTAATTTAAATACTAATAAATAAATCAAACATATTTAATTAGGCTACATTTATTTAATATTGCCAACATATTTAATGTTTTGCTATAAATATTGAATAATTTCAAAACTATTTTAATAGTAGACCAATAAAATAACCAATTATATACAATAAACCTACTAATTGGTTAATAAACATGATACTGTTATTTAGCTGTAAAAATGCTGTTTAATTGTCTCTAAATAAAAATTTTTTTGCAGAAAAAAAGGCAAGACTTCGATATGATGAAGTTTACTCTTCATCAGATGATGATGCCAAACCATCAGAACCAACCCCAAATGATGATACTTCACAGATTGGACATGGAAGCTACGTCATTGTTCGTTTTGAACTCAAGAGGGAGGACAAAAAGAAGAAGAAAGCTAATGTTCGGCAGTTTCTGGGCATCACCCAAAGCCACGCCATCAACGATGAAATTGAAGTGCTTTTTTTAAAAAGTTTCAACAAAGACAACACTTTATTTTTTGTTGATGACAATGATTTGTCATTTGTATCAACTAAACAAATTGTGGCAACCATCGAAGCACCGACCGTAGTGAATAGAGGTTGCAGGCTATTTTACCAGTTCAAACGGCCTGTACCTGTTTACCAATAGGAGTTAGGATGAAAAAAGTTCCCAATATTTTATTTATTAAGTAATAATGAAGACTGATGTATAAAATGTTGAAAATAAATATGAGTTTTAAAAGCTACATTGCAAATCTGACTACTTATTCCTCAGTATTTCCCTCACCCATCATTCCCTCATCCGTCATTCCCTCATGCATCATTCCCTCACAATGGACAAATATATTTATTTTGTTAGATCCTTTAAAATAATATATTGATCGATGCCCATTTGCACATTATCTTAATAGACCTTTTACCAGCATTTTAATATAAAACATTAAATTTTTGATGATATTTAATTTTTTTTTACCGCACCTAGGAAGTTTGCCCTATTGTATGGAATCACTCATGTACTACTCAAGTGGATTTACAAAAATGATCTACAAAAAATGTAATGTAAATCTTTGCTGCATTTAAACAAGGAAATGTTTAATTTCTTTCCATAAAAGGTAAGCAAAACAAAGATTTCTTTTTCTCATGTGATAGATGCATTTTTAGCCTGTTTGATTTTTAAAAAGTTGTGATGTTTTTCTTCTGCGATAAATAAATTTCAATACGATTTTGACAAAGTTGTGCATTACTTATTCAACTCCAGTCCAAAAACAACTTTCTAGTTATTACATACTTTTCAAACCTTTCAAAAGCCAAAATTTGAATTAGTCTATTATTGTACATTAAATCCACAAAAACCAAAACTGTTGTTTTTAAACAACAAGCATTTTTTCTTATGTTTTCCCAATGTAACCACAAAAGCCCGTTGTTCTACCCAATTTTGTTTTTAATCCTGTGAGAGAAATTGAAAAATAAGTGTTTGTTTTATTTAGACCCTAAATAAAAGAAAAACAATTTTTTTCCTCGGTGCATCATAATTCTTGTTTTAAAGGGTTAAGCTGTCAAAGACAAGGCGATATACCCTAGGCCTTAGGTAAGTTTTAGTTCATTTAATTTTTACTAGGCCCTATATAGGTCATTGTGGACACTTTAATGTACCTATAATAATAGGCTATAGATGTTACATTTCATAGGTATCTTTAAGTTATTATTTATAAAATTAAATACCAAGTAAGTTACTGCAATTTACCTTAACAGCCTAAGACTAGGAGGGTTCAACTCAGCAGTAGTTAATGGTAGTTAAGACCAAAAAGAGATATACCACTTAGAGGATATGAAATTAGGCCTACGTAAAATATTATGTTTGAAGTAGGCCTATTCTGTATAAAGATAAGATAAGATGTTTATTTGTCATAGTTTACATAGGTACAGCAAAAGGAAGCCTGTTAAAAATCCTAATGCCCACAACAACATGCCCTGACCTAGTTTTTCAAGGCGCACCTGAGGTACATCAATTTTCCCACAATTTCCGGTATATATACTATGTATATTATTTCTTTGCTTGTACTTATTACTATTTTTAAATGTAAACAATAAAAGTTGATAAATATATAAATTAATTTAGTCATTATTTTTAATTCTTTAAATAGTGGTCTACAATGTAACAGCCTGTCGGTTTTCATTATTGTTCGTATAATCTTTTTCTGTACTAAAAGTACCTCTTGAATTTTACCTGAGCTTCCATAGAAAATTAAACCATAACATGCAAGGGACTGAAAGAGAGCAAAATATGCTGACTTTACATAGGTAGGCCTAATAGGTACATAATGTATTGATCTGGTAAATAAGAAAACAACTCTAGAAAGTCGATTTGTCAAATTTTCAATATGTGGAGCCCATGATAATTGTCTGTCTACTATAACACCCAGAAACTTAACATATTCATCATATTCATGTGTAACTAACGTATCAGGTACAATTCTAAGGCTAAATATAATATATTTTGTCTTATCGTTATTTAATAGTAGAACATTAGCAGCAAACCAGTCAGAAAAATTACTTTTTATTACTGCCACCTCATCATACAACAACTCTATATTAGGACCATATGATAGGAAAGTTGAATCATCTGCATATAAGTAAGTATTACATAGAACATTCCTGGGTAGGACATTAATGAGAACCAAGAAAAGGAAAGGCCCCAGAATGGACCCCGCTCACTACATTCAATGTGGTTGACCGCTTACCCGACACATAAACCACCTCCTGCCTTCTCTCTGACAGATAAGATTTGAGAAAGCCCAAGTCCATCCCATCAATGCCATAGTGCTGCATCTTGTCCAAGAGTATAGGCAAATCTTTCCTTAATTTTCTCAAACCTCTTACATCAGCATTAGAACGTACTTACGGTACTGGTACTGATTTCCTAAGTTATTCTGTTGAATATGCATAAATTGATTTAACTCACTTATTTTTAAACATACTGTGGTAACAAGTTTTTTGGCTTAACCTAAGATAAAGCTTAGTCATTTGAAATAGTTCATAAATTATTGTGAATCACATATCGACCTCCAAGCTTAACAAAAGACCCATACAATATCTGCATTAAGTTGGCCTGCCACAGCATTGCCTATAGTTAAAACATTTAACAACAAAACCTCTACATATTCAGGATCAAATTTCATCAATCTTTTACACAAAACCTAATGGCTGGGTTATGCCTACTTATAAACCAAATAAAATAACAAGCAGCGCTACATCTATGTTGTATAATATGCTTAAATGAGCTGATAAGCGCAAAGGTCAACAACATTAATACCTAGAAACAGAACAAACAATACGATGGTCACGGTTTCGGACTGTAACCAAGATTTAAACCCCTAATGGAAGTTTCTCACATGACTCTATGACTAAAAAATTCTCAATTGCAGTTGGTTTTGTGAAGACCCTATCGAATAAATTAAATCACCTAGTATTTCACAACACTCGATAAATTAATTGATGAACATTACTAATAACGGCAGCCGGCTCTCGGACTCTCTAGTCTCTAGTCCAGTTGGGTAAACAGCAGATATTGACGTCACTGACTGCGCATGCGCACGAGGTCGAGTTGGGTAAACGGCATAATTATACTGTACTATAATTCTATTATAATGACGTCAGATTGATGGTCTGTGCCTGTGACACAGAAACATTGTACTGTACCATGTAACTGTAATATTGAAGATAACCTAATGTTAGGAGTTTAGCCAAGTTATTTGATTAGCCTCGATTCATCACTTCCGTACTAACGAAGAAAATTAACAGACAACATCATTTAATTCTATCTACATATTGTCAATGTCAATTGCCACTTTTCTGTTAATGAGTCACCAAATATTTATAGGCAGGCTTATGACAAAAATGATATTGTTTGAGAGTGAAGTACTAGACGTCCTGCCCAACATGGTCAAATATAAAAAATATGGGAAATTCGCTAAAACATCTCTAATTCACTGAGCTAATTATGACTGAAAACGTCCTACAACATAACTATGGGCCTATAAAAGTCATAAGACATAACTATAGGCCGATAAGCTCTCGGGGGGGACTATCTAAAACCCTGACGGACAAAATGCTGACGGCTTAGACTTACAATGCTATTTATTAAAATCAGTCCGACCGACCTCACAGAGCAATGCAAATTTGCATAAATAACCATACATATGTAAGGAACATAACCCCATAGTCTTAAACATTAATCTTTACAGGAAGTTCTTAAAATGGTGCATAAGAACTTTTCTTAAAATCAGTGCCACCGAACTCACAGAGCTAAGAAAATTTGCATAAACAACCATATATATGTAAGGAACATATCCCCATAGTCTTAAATATTAATCTTTACAAGAAGTTCTTAAAATGGTGCTTAAGAACTTTTCTTAAAATCAGTGCCACCGGTGGCACTGATTTTAAGATTAGTGTGTAAAGATTAATGTTTAAGACTATGGGTATATGTTCCTTACATATATATTGTTGTTTATGCAAATTTTCATAGCTCTGTGAGTTCGGTGGCACTGATTTTAAGAAAAGTTCTTAAGCACCATTTTAAGAACGAAACTTCCTGTAAAGATTAATGTTTAAGACTTTGGGGATATGTTCCTTACATTTTATATGGTTATTTATGCAAATTTTCATAGCTCTGTGAGGTCAGTGGCACTGATTTCAATAAATAGTATTGTAAGTCTAGGCCGTCAGGATTTTGGCCGTCAGCGTTTTAGATAGTCCCCTCTATGGGATGGTTCTGCTTCAGTGGTCTTAATATGGTACTACGTTAGGATTAAATTTTTATCTTATTTTTATTTTTTATGCCTATGTGTTTGAAGTTAAATTGAGTTTTTCTTTGCATCCTGTATACATCCAACATAGACCTGGTAAAATGGTCATGGACCATTTCATTCCGTACAGTGATCAACATTGGCTATAAGAACAATGCTTTGATAAAAATGAATTGCAACAACAATTGCATTGCACAAATTTTCATTAGATATGTAATATTAAAAAAAAACATAACTGTCTTGGATCATAACATTTGGCCAGATTACAGATAGGCATTTTTGTAAGAAAACCATTTTAAATGTATTTTATATGCACTACTCCAAAGCACCAAAACACAATAAAGATGTAAATAGAAAACAAAAAAAAATAAATTGATCTTACTACGTGGTTAAATTGGGATTGTCAACCATATCTTTGTGAGTACTTACACAAAATTACATGCATTTCCAACCCTTTAGAGATCCTATAGAACTAAGCCTGTGGTCTTCCTAACCTAAACATCTACCTATATTTTGGACCTTATTTAGACGTAATTAGGTTTACCGAGTGTTAAAAATAACTATATTGGTTTCTTTGCACCTTTTAGAGGTTCGATTCACCATAATAGGTTTATTATATATAGCAGTATTATTCATATACATTATTATATATAAAGTAATTATTTCGTCTAGTAAATTGCTGCTGAACTTTTCAATAGACGCGTTTGTTTGCATTTAGTTGCCGATGGCAATATGACGCTGCATTTTGACGCTAGGTATAATGGCAGATTCTCACAGAATTTATTATCCGTTCATGTATGTTTGAGGTAGGCCTAATTGAGGCTGATTTTATTGAGGCAGCAATGAAGTGGCAACTTGGCCGAAAGTTGAAAAGTGACGTTGCTTTAGCTTTGGAAATAGAATGATTTACGTAATCCGATGGAAGAGTGCTGTGTGCGAGGATTGGGAATGGGTAATGGATGTAACAAAAATAGCATTGGTGGCAATTCTGAGGATCGGATTGATCGTTCGAGACGTTGAATAAGAGTATGATCGAATTGTATTCTCGCAATTGGAGAAAAACTACTTAAAACACCTGCGTTACTGTGAATAGCATTTAATTACGGTGAGTTTTATACTGAATATTGAACCTTGTAATAAGCCCAATAGTTTTCTAAAAAATTGCAGAAAAATATTTTTTATTAACTAGCTTATAGTTAAAAAAGCTTTTAGGAAAAATCTCATCACTCTTAAACTAAACATCTTGTCAAAACTGCAGGTAGCCTACAATCTTTAATCAATTATAATTATTATTATAATCTAGAATAACTACGGGACCTAAGTCCCTGACTGAGTATACACCCATGTTGAAAAGGTATGCATAAAGTTATCCAGAGTTCTCTACCTACTAAGGAAGCTCAGGGAGAGAATAACAAGACCGGGGTTTGGACCTTTCCCCATCAAAACGTTAAAAATGCCACTGGTGTAGAAATACACAAAATAGGCTAAGTAAGCCTTACCTGGTAACAGTATATCATGCCTTGTTCCATAGCCATCTGTTACATGGTATTGTGTTGCGGGGACACTCGCCGGCGGCTCACCACATACTGTTGCCCCAGAAGAGGGCTGTTAGGATTATAACTTCATCCGGTCCAAGGGACCACTGTCGCCCCCTGTTTACAGACCTGGGAATCCTTACAGTCTTCAGCCAGTAAGTATGTGCTGAATAGCCTGGTGCTGTTGAAAGAGACTCTGAGCAGATTTGATAGCAGAAGCGCTCAGCACAGCCACGCCACACGCAAAGCAAAAGATCTGGACATGCCTCGTGGCCGTCTCAGTCTCACAATGAAAAGCTACCCGCGCTCGGCTATATCAGAATCTTCAACACCTTGCCAGATAGAATAAGAAATCTTGATCCAGCAGCCTTCAAAGAGGAAATCCACAGCTCCCTTCTATTGAGGCCCCTTTACAGCCTCCAGGAGTTGGTAGAGTCTCCTCTTGTGCCAATATAATGTAGGACGGCCGCCACAGCCAGGTGTTAGGTTTCTAGTTTTAAGTATATGTTTGATTTTATGTTGTTGTACTTAAACCAAGTCTATCTTTGGCCTTGCCAACTATTTGCTTTCAAACTCTTCCACTCCCAGCAATTTCAATTTATTGTGTTCTTATTACCAGTGACTTTAGCTATAATATACCTGAAATTATAGTTTGAGCATATTATGCTAGGTACACACTGCAGAGGCCCAGTAGATTTACAAGAAACAGAATCAGATACTGTATTATGAGCATGTTTAGGGTTTTTGCCCAAAGAGCATTACAGAATTTATTTTTTTCTTAACTTATTCACCAAGACCTTAAAGGCCAAGTTGGCAGCGATGAAACAGGCTATTTTTTTTTATTTTATTTTGTGTATTTCTACGCCAGTGGCATTTTTAACGTTTTGATGGGGAACGGTCCAAACCCCGGTCTTGTTACTACCTAACGTTGACCTGTTGTTAGGAAGCATCATTAATTAGTAGCCCAATGACAAATGGCGACTGGGTCCAGATTCGACCCTTGCGGGATTCGATCCAGCGACCTTCAGTTTTGAAGGCGGATATTATAACCACTACACCACCCAGCCAGTTATTCATTATATATTCAACTTGTAGTGGGCTGTTAATTTATATTGATATTGTTATTATTGATATTGTTGTGTTAGTGATATTCAAGGGTAGCCAGAAACATAGATACCCAGCAACCGACTGGCGCCTGAGCCACGTCGCCACTGGCCAACAATGCTGCCTTGTAGCATGGAGCTTATTACTCTAGGTTACCAGGCCACCAAAACTGATAAGGGCCTAAGGGGAAACATAAATTATTGTTGACTTGCCATATGCCATAACTAAGTTGATGACAATTTCAAGGTACTGTAGCAGGGTCTATAGGCCTAGTTAATGCAGGCGTTTCTTTGCAAACTCAATGTATTTTTACCCATTCCTCTTCTCTCATTCTACTGACATTAAATATGTATATGTATATAGTGGTTTAAATACCTGAAATATTTAATCCGTTTATTGCTTAAGGCAACTAGTTTCGATCCTTGTTTGGGATAATCCTCGGGCCCTAGTCAAGGATATATGGAAGGATATCTCTTCATGTGAAGATCGTTGTTTTTTCCAGTTATACACTAACACACAAGTACGAAAAACACAGAATGAGGAACAGACACACGGTCCAGACTCTCTGGACATTTCTTCCGCCCGGTACGTTCAGTTCCAGTTTCAGTTTTTTTCTTTATCCCTGTAACCGGTTATTGTGAAACATCAAAATACTAGTCTATATTGATTCTTTTTTTATCTGATTCTTAAGGTGATAATCAAAATTTTATTTTTTATATAATTATATGTAAAACTACATATGATAACAAGAGAGAGGAACTATACAGAGACAGAAGATAAAAGTGAATTATCAGCGAACCTGGGAGATTGGAGCTACTCAACCGATGAAAACCCCAGTTTGGTGTAAGTTTGGCAGACTTCACCAAAATGCCTTCCTAAAATGTTGAAATTTATATTTCTGATTTTATGCTATTAGTGAATTTCCCATTGGGAAGAAGCTATTACCGTAGGTCTCATGGTAAGACTTAAGATAATATAATAAGACTATGTTATTTTTTCTTCTTTAGGTGCCTAGAGACCAAAAACAATAGTAGTTAAAATTGTTATATGTATGTATATATGTGTGTGTGTGTGTCTGTGAACACGATAACTCGTAATACCCCCGTCGCAGCAGACCTGCGTACTCAGCGAATTTCCAAAACAATAATTTATATATGACAGGTTTTATAAAAATATGTCGAAAAAAATGAGAATTATTTGCCTATTCTCCATAAGATTAACATAGGAAAGAGTGTGCAGGTTTGCTGCTGTGAGGAATACTGAGAGTGGGCATTTATACCTTCAAAAACATCTATTTTTAACATTTATACCAACTTTCATCAACATCTGTCCATAAATAAAGGAGTTTGCCTATTCTCCATATGATTAGTATGGGAAAAGAGTATGCAGGTTTGCTGCCATAATAAACACATATACTATGATTTTTAAACATAAATGGATATATCTCAACCACAAAAAGCTAAATATCAAGTTTTATCCAAAAATATTGATTAATATGGGAAATATTAATTTTTCCCTATCCTCCATAAGATTAACATTGGAGCCCCACAATACAACGTACTGTGTTTAGATTTTTTAATATCTCGGTAACCGTTGAAGATAGAGAAAAACTTTAAGGAACTTAATTGTGTAGTTTTTTAAGCTGATTCCAATGGTGAAATATAAAATTAGAAATTTTTTTAAATTACATGTGAAAAACGCATAAAACCCCATTTTGGGGTACAAAACCCCCCCAAACTACCTGTTCCCATTGACCGATATGTCTGGTTTACGAACTCGTCCGAGCAGTTGTAGGAATACACCTCTCTACCAAATTTGGTCTCGATCGGACCATTTTTACGAGAGTTATCGTGCTAACAGACACATATATATATACATATATATACATATATATATATATATATATAAATTTTAACGACTATTGTTTTTGGACTCTGGGCACCTAAAGACGAAAAAATAACATGGTCCCGGGCTTAAGTCTTACCATGAGACCTACGGTAATAGCTTCTTCCCTATGGGAAATTCGCTAAAAATGGTCCGATCGAGACAAAATTTGGTAGAGACATGTATTCCTGCATTTGCTCGGACGAGTTTGTAAACCAGACATTCTTTGTTTAAAATTCATTATTGGTGATGATGGATTGATATAATTTAGATTCTTATTGCAGACATTTTCCATCACGATATTATGTAAAACAAAGTTACAAACAAACCATACACTGACCATTACACACAAAAAAGAAACCTAACACGTCCGCTCGTCACGGAGACTCAAAGACAACCCCAACTCAGTTGTCTTTGAGTTACCAGTTACAAAAAACCAGTTATAACTGGATTTTGCGCTCGGACATAAGATCATGAACCGGCCCTTAGAACTTGTTTTAGGTGTGATATGTTTCAAAGCAATGATGCGGGTATAGCGGTAATCACCCATTATTGGCCATTACAAAGGAGTCAGTAGATAAACGGCAACAAAAATCACTAGGATAACCTAACTTATAGAAGATCAGTTGAACACTAAGTAGTGCATGCACCATCACATTGGCGCTAAGTCAATTCTCGAGAAACTTGGACGATACCAACCTGATAAACATAATTTACCGTGCCTACTAAATTACGCATCAGTTCTAAATTATTCGTAAAAAAAAGTATTATTCTACTCAAATATTTTCAGGTGTAATAAACTATTATAAATATATAATTTATTTGTAATGTTTTAAGAAATATCAAATATCAGTCATCCCGTCATAAGACGTGAATCCTCGCGGGGGAACACACGTCACATGACGGGCGTACTCAAATGAGCCTGTTTGTCGTTACTCCTCAACAGGTTAATCATATAGGGAATAGGTAAACTCCTTTATTTATGGACAGATGTTGATGAAACTTGGTATAACTGGTCAAAATAAAAAAAATTATGTTAGAAATTCCTTCTTTCAGTGTTCCTCAAAGCAGCTAACCTTCATACTCTTTTCCCATGTTAATCATATGGAAAATAGGAAAACTCCTTTATTTATGGACAGATGTTGATGAAAATTTGTACAAATTGTTTATGCTATAAATGCCTTCTCTCAGTGTTCCTCACAGCAGCAATACATACCTACATACTCTTTCCCATGTTAATCTTATGAAGAATAGGCAAATAACTAACTCATATATTTATCGACAGATATTTATAAAACTTGACATATAATATTATTATTACATTATTGATTTGGAAATTCGCTGAGAACGCAGGTCTGCTGCGACGGGGGTATTTTATTGTTTTTATGTTGTAAAATCTGAAGTGGTTAATTTTTCAAAAACATTACAGGACCCCTCATAGACGGCCATCTCGGGACCGACTGAGCCCTTGGCCATATAATCCAACCTATTTTTAAATGATAATTTATAATAATAATATGCAGTTAATAAAAATTTAGCCACAATCGTAGATTAAGTTTCTTCTGTGATTGTTATTTGAGAAAAATAAAAATACAAAAAAAAAACACATGCATTAAGTGCTCGTACATCAGATCTAAATCAAAAAAGCTACACTTTGATAGTTCAATATTGAAGTGTCAAACTATGACTGTTCCCCCATGTGCTAAGTGCTTGTAGCGCTCCTCTTGGAAAACCCCCAACATACAGAGTGTGCGTTCATTACGGTACGTTCACAGTTAGCTGACGCGTACAGAAAGGTACTGCGGTTGCATCTGAAATTTTTAAGTAGGTTGAGATAAAATTCACATCTTAACTGTTATTTATAGTTTTTTTTTCTTTCAAAACTCAATTTGGATCCAGATAGACTTTACTGTACCAGGTTGTATTACGGTTGTTGTTTGTATTAGGTTATATATGAATGCACAATATTTCAAATAATTAAGTTATATCAATATGCATATTTTCCTTAAAAATTTGGAGAATATGTAAGTAGGTTTAGTGCCCAAAAATTAAATTTTTCATGTATGCTGAAAAAACTATCTTAGAGTGAGATTTAATTTTTTTTAGAACTTAGGTGGCCTACAGGAAAAAGCAGTAAGATTTACAATGCATCATTTTAGATGAGCATCGGCAACCAGCTTCTCATCTAAAAGGAGTTTATAACTGTCAATTCCGGTGGAAGCTATTCTCAATTCAAGACCAAATACACTTGCTTTCCACGGATCCTTCTGAACTGGATTGCTCCACCCTTGGTCATTTTCTGATAGGTGTGTAAATATAATGTTGGATGTAAAAACAATATGGATCTCATATATCTTGGTGGATACAACAGGCAATAGAAATGTTGAACCTTGTGTATCATGATGTAATAATCACATCATGATATATATATATATATATATATATATATATATATAATTTCTGATAGATGTGATTGATTTTAATTGTGTTTATTGTTTCAGTAATTATCAAATACTGTGAAACTACAGCCCACATTGAAAATTAGGTCAATCTGTTGTACAGAAAATGGTTGTTTTTTTGCATATATGAAAACAGGACAAGATAATACCTAAACCTGATTGCTGATCAACCATTTTATTTGCAAAAACCCTTTTATAAAAATGTTAGTGTTGTCTCATCTAATATAAAGTACATCTCACCTTTTTAAAACACCTTCTGATCTTTTTTCAATTCCAAATTTAATACCTTATTTTAAATCCTACGTCTTCTAACTACCTGAGCTCTATGTATTTTGTATTTATAGTCCATTGTTATTGGTGAATGTAAAAACACATCTTTTAACAATGCTGACTTACCCATGATTCATGGTAATTTGAAATTAGTAGGGAAAGAAAGAAAGGAAGCATTAAATGTGTATTTAATGCTGACAAGCTTCCATTTATCATAATTAATTGATGTGATGGTAATAGAGAACCTAATGTTAAGCAATGCTGACAATCTAATGTATCTTTATTTATATAACAACAATGAGGGCCCGTAATGTGTTTGAATGCACATATTTCCATGTATGTTGTAATTTGATTTTTAATAGAAATCTCAGTGTATAACAATATAAATCATAGTAGGTCCTACTGTAGCCACATATAGAAATCTCGGTTTGTATAAATGTAGGCACTTTCATGTACCATGGTAGATGTGACAGCCAATAGGAACCCCGGAATGTAAAAACACTGACATTTCATTTACCCATGTACTGGTATTATGGGTGTGTGAGGAACAGTGAGGATTTTTATGTGTACTAAACATGAAATTCTTATGAATTTCCCTCCCTTACCTCCATTACATACTTTAGTTTGTATCAGTGCTGACGTTTCGATGTATCATGGTAGATGTGACAGCCAGTAGGGACCACAGGATGTACTAATGCTGACGTTTCACAGACCAGTGTACTGGTATCGTGAGGGTGTGACGATCATGTGTACAAAAGCTGACATTACATGAATCACATTCGGCCCTACTTTTATCAACATTACTTACTATAGTTTTTATCAGTGCTGACACTCCCGTGTATCATGTGGTAGATGTGACAGCCAGTAGGGACCCAAGGATATACCAATGCTTTCATTTTACATACCAATGTAATGGTATCGTGAGGGTGTGATGATCATGTGTACAAAAGCTGACATTCCATGAATCACATTAGGCACCAGTCTTACCACCATTACATACTTTAGTTTTTTATCAGGGCTGACGCTCCCATGTATCATGGTAGATGTGACAGCCAGTAGGGACCCCAGGATGTACCAACGCTGACATTTCACTTACCCATGTACTGGTATCATGAGGGTGTGACGATCATGTGTACAAAAGCTGACATTCCATGAATCACATTAGGTCCCACTCTTACTAACATTACATACTTTAGTTTGTATCAGTGCTGACGCTCCCAAGTATCATGGTAGATGTGACAGCCAGTACGGACCCAGGATGTACCAATGCTGACATTTCACATACCCATGTACTTTTTTCATGAGGGTGTGACGATCATGTGTACAAAAGCTTACATTCCCATGAATTAAAGTACACCCCACTCTTACCAACATTACTTACTATAGTTTGTATCAGTGCTGACGCTCCCATGTATCATGATAGATGTGACAGCCAGTACGGACCCCAGGATATACCATTGCTGACATTTCACATACCAATGTACTGTTATCATGAGGGTGTGACGATCATGTGTACAAAAGCTGACATTCCCATGAATCAAAGTACACCCCACTCTTACCAACATTACTTACTATAGTTTGTATCAGTGCTGACGCTCCCATGTATCATGGTAGATGTGACAGTCAGTAGGGACTGCAGGATGTACCAATGCTGACATTTCACATACCAATGTACTGATATCGTGAGAGTGTGACGATCATGTGTACAAACGCTGACATTCCATGAATCAAAGTAGACCCCACTCTTACCCCCATTACATACTTAAGTTTGTATCAGTGCTGACGCTCCCGTGAATCATGGTAGATGTGACAGCCAGTAGGGACCCCAGGATGTACCAATGCTGACATTTCACATACCCATGTACTGGTATCGTGAGGGTGTGACGATCATGTGTACAAAAGCTGACATTCCCATGAATCAAAGTAGACCCCACTCTTACCACCATTACATACTTTAGTTTGTATCAGTGCTGACGCTCCCATGTATCATGGTAGATGGGAAGACCAGTACGGACCAAGGATGTACCAATGCTGACATTTCACATACCTATGAACTGGTATCATGAGGGTGTGACGATCATATGTACAAAAGCTGACATTCCATGAATCTCATTAGGCCCCACTCTTACCACCATTCCATACTTTAGTTTGTATCAGTGCTGACACTCCCGTGTATCATGGTAGATGTGACAGCCAGTACGGACCCAGGTTGCACCAATGCTGACATTTCACATACCTATGTACTGGTATTGTGAGGGTGTGACGATCATGTGTACAAAAGGTGACATTCTCATTAATCAAAAGAGACCCCAATCTTACCACCATTTCATACTTTAGTTTTTAATCAGTGCTGACGCTCCCACTTATCATGGTAGATGTGACAGCCAGTAGGGACCCCAGGATTTACCAATGCTGACATTTCACATACCCATGTACTGGTATCGTGAGAGTGTGACAGTCATGTGTACAAAAGCTGACATTTCACATACCAATGTACTGGTATAGTGAGGGTGTGACAGTCATGTGTACAAAAGGTGACATTCCCATGAATCAAAAGAGACCCCAATCTTACCACCATTACATACTTTAGTTTTTTATCAGTGCTGACGCTCCCACGTATCATGGTAGATGTGACAGCCAGTAGGGACCCCAGGATGTACCAATGCTGACATTTCACATACCCATGTACTGGTATCGTGAGGGTGTGACGATCATGTGTACAAAAGCTGACATTCCCATGAATCAAAGTAGACCCCACTCTTACCACCATTACATACTTTAGTTTGTATCAGTGCTGACGCTCCCATGTATCATGGTAGATGGGAAGACCAGTACGGACCAAGGATGTACCAATGCTGACATTTCACATACCTATGAACTGGTATCATGAGGGTGTGACGATCATATGTACAAAAGCTGACATTCCATGAATCTCATTAGGCCCCACTCTTACCACCATTCCATACTTTAGTTTGTATCAGTGCTGACACTCCCGTGTATCATGGTAGATGTGACAGCCAGTACGGACCCAGGTTGTACCAATGCTGACATTTCACATACCTATGTACTGGTATTGTGAGGGTGTGACAGTCATGTGTACAAAAGCTGACATTTCACATACCAATGTACTGGTATAGTGAGGGTGTGATAGTCATGTGTACAAAAGGTGACATTCCCATGAATCAAAAGAGACCCCAATCTTACCACCATTACATACTTTAGTTTTTTATCAGTGCTGACGCTCCCACGTATCATGGTAGATGTGACAGCCAGTAGGGACCCCAGGATTTACCAATGCTGACATTTCACATACCTATGTACTGTTATCATGAGGGTACTGTTATTTACCCATGTACTGGTATCGTGAGAGTGTGACAGCCATGTGTACAAAAGCTGACATTCCCATGAATCAAAGTAGACCCCACTCTTACCAACATTACATACTTTAGTTTGTATCTGTGCTGAAGCTCCCATGTATCATGGTAGATGTGACAGCCAGTGCGGACCCAGGATGTACAAATGCTGACATTTCACATACCAATGTACTGGTATCGTGAGGGTGTGATGATCATGTGTACATAAGCTGACATTCCATGAATCACTTTAGGCCCCACTCTTACCACCATTACATACTTTAGTTTTTTATCAGTGCTGACGCTCCCATGTATCATAATATATGTGACAGCCAGTAGGGACTGCAGGATGTACCAATGCTGACATTTCACATACCTATGTACTGTTATCATGAGGGTGTGACGATCATGTGTACAAAAGCTGACATTTCCATGAATCAAAGTAGGGGAGAGTAGGGATAGTTGAGCCACTTTTTTATTTTTATTTTTTTAAATTTTTTTGTGATGTAGTAAAATGATGCTCTAAATGTCTCAATAAGCCATGTTCTTTTCTCTATAGAATCGTATACTTGAAATCTTGAACAAACTATCTTTACTATTAAAAAAAAATGTTTACAACAATTTTAAGAACATGGCTCAACTGTCCCCATGGTGGGGATACTTGATCATGGGGGTGGGGATACTTGATCTAGTTGGTAGAAAAAACATAAATTTACTTTTGTTAAGATTTTATATGGAAACTCTTGTGCAATACATTAATAAACTGTTACATAGTTGTAACAGGACTTATAATCTAATTTGTAATGTTAGTTTTAACAACTCTGACTACGGTTTGTATAAAAACGTATGAAAAATTGAAATAGTGAAACGTATACCATTGTTTTCTTTTTTAAAGAAGAACAGTCTGATTAGAGTGTAGCTTGCAGGAATAATGAAGTCATGTAATCTAAGAAACAGAAAGTCCTTCAAACCCTGTTCTGAAGATGAAGCTTGTCACACGATCGTTTTTTGAGTTTACTATTGGAGGTCGAAGAACCATGTCTATTTGTTCCTCGTCGACAACAGAAATATCTTCAATATCTGGCCATTTAAATTTAGAATCTGAAATCCTTCTGACAAATTTAACTTCCAACCCTTCCTGTAGTACATTTATGACTTTACCAACAAATCTCTTGATACTTTTTTTCCCACAAAATTTTACTAACAGCCAGTCATTAAGACATGGTTTCCTGTTAATTTCCTCATTTTCGCTTTCACTTTCACTAAGTGTCATTGATGAACTCATACTTTTTGTTGAATATTTATCAGAGTCTGTGTCAGATGAATCTGAAGTTTTGTTTTTAGATTTTTCTGAGAAAAGCCGAGTTTTTACTGGGGGCTTCTTCAGCATAAGTCTTTTAAGTGATCTCTCTTCTTTCATTTTCTTTTTTTCAACTCTTTCAATAAGATTTTTTTCAATTTCTTGCTTAACTGGAGTGGATGTCAAAATCGTTGATTTTGCTCTTTTCCTCCCTCCTTTGGTTACACGTGGCAAGGCTTTTGGATAAGGTCTCACAACTTCAGGTGAAACGATAGTTCCACTAGTTGAAGGCTGTGGGTTCAACGCTGGACTTGAGGAGACAGCAGAATGAAGTAGGCCCATGTCTGAAGGAGCAGTGGCTTCATGAGACACTTGAGCACAGTTGTTGTCTTCCAATGAAACGGGGGGTTCTGGTTCTACTCTGTCTGTCACGTAAGAACACAAAAATTCATCGTCTGTAAAAATATTTTCGTTAATAGGAACAATACCGCTTACTTTGAATCCCTTGCAAATGTTTCCACTTGTTAAAGCTAGTGGATAGGCTTTACCTACTAGTTCAGCTATATCATAAATAGATATGGGACGGCCTGGATGTGTCAAAAGCCACTCATTAGCAGCAGTGCTGTAGTACTTCTTGAATGGCCCATAAACCGTCCTGTCAAGGGGTTGTAGCTTGTGGCTCGTATGTGGAGGGAATGTGAGGAGCACTATTCCATGATCTTTGGCCAGATTTAAAGATGCAATTGAAATATGACTGTCATGGTTGTCTAGAAGCATAAGCACCATGTTTTCCTTGGAGCAATTGACATACTTAATGAAATGCTTCAAAAACAATTCGAAGTTGGGTGATGTCATCCAGCCAGAAGAATGTGCAGAACCAGCACAACCTGGCGGGCCTCCCTTTAAAAAGCAATCTTTCATGTTTACCCTGGGGAAAACAAAGAAGGGAGGGATTGAATTGCCTATAGCATTTATACCACAGCAGACTGTAACTAAAAAGCCTCGTTCAGCCGAGGTTGTTTGACTGACTTGTTTTTCCCCCTTCTTAGCAACGATTTTCCCGGGCTTATGGACCGTTGTCACCCCAGTTTCGTCTATGTTCCATATAGACTCTGGGCCAAACTTATATTTCTCAAGGACCAGTTTCAAATTTGTAAAAAATGTGTTTACATTGCTTCGATTGAAACTTGTAGCCCTTGCTAAACTCGTTTGCTGTGGTTCTCTGAGAGACAAGGTTGGGTGTCTCTTCATAAACCCACGAAACCAATCAATCCCAGTTCGGCGGTTTTGGTCCCAACTATGCGGTACATTTTTATTGTTGGCGGCAGCAAACTCATATGCTAATTTACAGACTTCTGACCTAGAGAGCCCGTAATTCAATTTAGAAGACTTAATAAGATATTCTTTTAACATTTCCTCCTCTTCTTCAGTAAAAATTTGCCTCACTTTGAAGTTAGGTTGAAGTTTACTTAAATCATTAGGGTTCAACTTATATTTAGCTACATATCTTGTAAGAGTCATTCGGTCTATGTCGAACTTTTTGGCTGAAGCCCTGACTGTCGAAATCCCTTCTACAACTTCCTTGCAGGCTGCTTCCATGATGTTTGGAGGAACAACTTTCCTCTCCTTGGCACCATCTTTTCGTTTGTAGAACTGTGGCATTTTTATCTGAAACAAAACACATTTTTAGTAGCTTTTTTTTATTTTATATAGTGTGGGGATAGATGAGCCATGGCTCAACTATCCCCAATGTGTGTGGATCAAGTATCCCCACCTTCTCCATTAAGGTTCAGTTGGCTTTTTCTAGGTTATGTATGGTTGTATTCAAATTGTTGTTAGACGAAAATCAAGCTTAAAGTGACAGTTAAAAAAAAAATAAAAATCCATTGCAGCTTTGTATTTGCTCTCAGACTAGCGGTGTTTTTTCTCGAATAGCTTGCTGCCGGATGTAAGCAGGTGTAACAACTAAGGGAAAAATACATTTACCTACAAATCAGAAAACCTCCCTGGCTCAACTATCCCATATGCTCAAGTATCCCCACTCTCCCCTACACCCCACTCTTACCACTATTACATACTTCAGTTTGTATCAGTGCTAACGCTCCCATGTATCATGGTAGATATGAAGGCCAGTACGGACCCAGGATGTACCAATGCTGAAATTTCACATACCTATGAACTGATATCATGAGGGTGTGACGATCATATGTACAAAAGCTGACATTACATAAATCACATTAGGCTCTACCTATATCAACATTACTTACTATAGTTTGTATCAGTGCTGACGCTCCCATGAATCATGGTAGACGTGACAGTCAGTAGGGACCCCAGGATGTACCAATGCTGACATTTTACATACCAATGTACTGGTATAGAGAGGGTGTGACGATCATGTGTACAAAAGCTGACATTCCATGAATCTCACTAGGCCTTACTCTTACCACCATTACATACTTTAGTTTGTATCAGTGCTGACACTCCCGTGTATCATGGTAGATGTGACAGCCAGTAGGGACCCCAGGATGTACCAATGCTGACATTTCACATACCAATGTACTGGTATAGAGAGGGTGTGACGATCATGTGAACAAAAGCTCACCTTCCATGAATCTCACTAGGCCTTACTCTTACCACCATTCCATACTTTAGTTTGTATAAGTGCTGACACTCCCGTGTATAATGGTAGATGTGACAGCCAGTAGGGACCCCAGGATGTACCAATGCTGACATTTCACATACCCATGTACTGGTATCGTGAGGGTGTGACGATCATGTGTACAAAAGCTGACATTTCATGAATCTCATTAGGCCCCACTCTTACCACCATTACATACTTTAGTTTGTATCAGTGCTGACGCTCCCATGAATCATGGTAGATGTGACAGCCAGTAGGGACCCCAGGATGTACCAATGCTGACATTTCACATACCAATGTACTGGTATAGAGAGGGTGTGACGATCATGTGTACAAAAGCTGACATTCCATGAATCTCACTAGACCTTACTCTTACCACCATTCCATACTTTAGTTTGTATCAGTGCTGACACTCCCGTGTATCATGGTAGATTTGACAGCCAGTACGGACCCAGGATGTACCAATGCTGACATTTCATGTCCCCATTTACCGGTATCTTGAGGATGGGACAGGCATGTGTACAAAAGCTGACATTTCATGAATCTCATTAGGCCCCACTCTTACCACCATTACATACTTAAGTTTGTATCAGTGCTGACGCTCCCATGTATCATGGTAGATGGGAAGGCCAGTACGGACCCAGGATGTACCAATGCTGACATTTCACATACTTATGAACTGGTATTGTGAGGGTGTGACGATCATGTGTACAAAAGCTGACATTCCATGAATCTCATTAGGCCCTACTCTTACCACCATTCCATACTTTAGTTTGTATCAGTGCTGACACTCCCGTGTATCATGGTAGATGTGACAGCCAGTACGGACCCAGGTTGTACCAATGCTGACATTTCACATACCTATGTGCTGGTATTGTGAGGGCGTGACGATCATGTGTACAAAAGCTGACATTCCATGAATCTCACTAGGCCCCACTCTTACCACCATTACATACTTTAGTTTGTATCAGTGCTGAAGCTGCGATGTATCAATTAAACTACGTGAACGAGCTTACAACGAATAATGCCAAGTAGAACTGTCAGTGCGATCGATATGCGTAGACGGAGGTAGAACTATAAAGCGGGTTGCACGTTATTGATCAAACTCGGGTCCACACAATTTTCCGTTGGAAACAAACAATAGAGCGATATTAATGTTAATGAATGTAGAAATTGCATATGCGTTAAGCATGTAATGAGGGTTGCTAACGGCCCGCAAAGGTTTGACAAGAATTGAGCGTTAAGACAAACTTATCTGTTTTATACTCTGCGTTAACGAAAATTCAGAAGCGTACTATTCAATATTATTAGTATAATTATAAAAATTAGTTTTAGAATCATATTTTGTTAAATGTCTTCGAGAGTGGATCTTCACAAACTAATAATTAAAACTAATAAATAAGAGGACACTGCAGGAAATTAAAATGATGAAGATCCGCTAAGAAAAGAATAATTTTTTAAACTTCGTAACATATGACATAAGCATATGACGTCACAGACGGTTGCGTGAGCGTATCACGTCAGAGGCGGTTTCGTGACCGTATGATGTCAGAGGCGGTTGCGTAAGCGGATGACGTCACGGGCTGTTGCGTGAGCGTATGACGTTATATTGATCGATAAATCAATACCGAAAGTAACCAATTAAATGGACCAAGATATACATCAAGTTATATAACATTTTTATTCTAATATAAAACATGCGATTTCATATTACTCATAACGTTAAGCATAAGACGCAATCTTTTGTTACCATTCGCAGCCGCGCTCCCATACATTTCATAATATGATTTACGCATTCAAACTTTTCAATTTTTGTGACAGCATATGGGTTATTTGCTACAATGGTGTCAAAACTTTTTCAGTCCCTATCCCGTAGGTATTTAACATTCCTGAAATTATAGTTTGGGAATGAGCGTGAGAGCGTGAAGATCGAGCGTGATCTTCACTCCAGCTCCCTCCATGATGCCGATTGAGACTTAGTGGTTTTCCGTACAATTTATGTCGTGCTTATTAATGACTAATAATACACAGAACTTGGATAGAACAGCTACAAACAAGACTTTTCTACTGTCAATTCTTGTGCATTGATCATACAATGAATTGAATCCCTTGCGCTACCAAGTACCGTCGAAAGCAGCAGATATATCCCTAAGGTTGAGATCTGCTTCAAGATTTGTTTGCTTTTCTTCCTTAATTCGAATAGTGTTTTCAGATATAGCTTCTTCTACGGCCCTCTTCATTGATTTTCCTGGAAAAAAAACCAGGAGGATGCGGCAGATTCAAAATTTCTCATAATGTCTGACCAGCTGTAGCGCCCTTGCAAGTGCATCGTAAGCCATATGCTGGCTTAACATTTATATCATACATTGTCCTATTTAGGCCTAGTTCAGGAATGCATCTTGGGATCAAGTGAATTTGTCACGAAATCACAATGTACACAAAATATCTCCTTTTCATACCAGTCCATTATCACTACTTTCTATTATAAAAGTAAAATCATAAAACTGCTGTAAAAATGCGCTTTAGCAGTTTTCTGATAGATGTAATTTAACACCACTTAACAGTCACACCTGCCACCACCGCACCGCACAGGAGACTGGAGAAAGATTTCTGTCAGGTTTGGTAGGGGTGGGGAGAGGATACCTCAACCCCTATTGTTTCTGGCACTGACACATCAGTGTTATTTACACGAAAGTGCGGTAACTTTCCGCAGATGCTTGTAACGACATGTTGGAAATAGTATTCGTTGAACCAAAGAATTCGTTGTGTTGAGGCTCGATTAAACACCAAGATTAAACCACTACTCTAGACGGTTTCTCGGAAATAATTGAAGAAAAGGGTCGCTGTTTTAAACCATATTAGCTTGGTTTTGAATGTGAATTGAACTTGAATACTGCTCTCTGGTTTCCCGAAAATAACTGAAGAAAAGGGTCCATGCTATAATCCGCAGTAACTTGTTTTTGAATACGAATTGAGATTGTGCACTACTCCTATTATTATTGATCGGCCTTGACCCAATTAATTCTTTAAATATATATTTAGTCTTATAAAGTGTAGAATAACTCTTTAAACATATATTTTGAGTTTTATAAAATATAGAGGGAGTAAAATTTCAAAAGTGGGGATTGTTGGATATATGAGAGTATTGATTCTCTACTTCATCTTTAGCCTGAGCGGTAGTGAGAATGCCAAAAGAAAAAAATTGTAGGATTTACTTCCTAATGCCTAAAATAATATATGGTTATCCTTATGCTTAGTGCCCATGCAAAATTGGCAGTTTTGCAGACATTTTTTTCAAAAATTCATAAAAAATCAAATTATGGTTGGAACCTATCAATATACAGGTGGGGCAGGGAAGTATCCCTAATTTCAAAGGTCAATTAAAAAATAACCAAAAGCGTTAGAACAAAACTTTATTGTGCAATCAAAAGTTTACATTGGGGAGTTTATTTCAATAATAATTTTAATTAGTTTTAAACAGTTCATCGTGCAAGTGATGGCCTTCATTGCAGTCTGGTTCTAAAGTTATCCATGACTCTGCGAAGCATTTGTTGTGAAGTGTGGCCAACTTCAAGGCGTATTGCATCCTTCAAGGCATCTAGGGTCCTGGGTCGATGTTTGTATACCTCACTTTTGAGGTAACCCCATAAAAAATAGTCACAAGGAGTTAAATCCGGCGAGCGTGCGGGCCACGAAATGTCGCCGTTCCGAGAAATCAATCGTCCGGGGAACATTTCCCTCAAAACAGCCATGGAATTTCTTGCCGTATGGGCTGTTGCACCATCCTGCTGAAACCACACTTGACCTAAATCATCTTGTTGCAATTGCGGTTCAAGAAACTGTTGAAGCATGTTTACGTATCGCTCAGAATTTATGGTAACACAACGATTGTCCTCCTCAAAGAAATAAGGCTCAATTATGCCTTCACTGCTGATTGCACACCAAACCGTCACTTTGTCACTGTGTAGAGGCCTCACGTGAACTACTCTAGGGTTTGCAACACTCCAATAACGCATATTCTGCTTATTTACCGCGCCAGAAGTATGGAAGTGCGCCTCGTAACTAAACAGAACCCGAGCATCATGAGGCAAGTCGCCAGTTAAAGTCTCACATGCCTGCATTCGTTGTTGCCAATCGCGTTGAGTGAGTTCTTGAACAACTACCATCTTGTATGGATGGAAGTTAAGTTCCTCATGGAGAATACGACGCACAGAACGATTAGACAACGCCAGGGCCGAGGCATGCTTACGAGCAGAACGTTGAGGTGACTGCAGGATCGATCTTCTGACACGGTCAATGTTTTCAGGAGTTCGGACAGTCCTTTGACCCCCAACTCTCCTTCGCAATACACTACCGCATTCACGAAAATTCTTCACCCATAACAAAATAGATTTGCGGTCAGGAAAAGGTTCGCGATAGGGGATCCGACAACGAGTTCGCAGTGCACGCTGCACTGCAACAATTGACTGATTTTGGGAAAAATACGTCTCAACCGCAAAAGCGCGTTGCTCTCTCGACCAAGCCATGTCTACTACTGACAGCGCTACCAACGGAAAATCCCAAGGCCACAGCGTCATTCGAGCCTACCCCCACTCCTCCAGCACGCCCCCACTACTCATAGTGCCATTTCAAAAGTAGGGATACTTCCCTGCCCCACCCAGTATATATTCATTTTGTTTGGAATGAGAAGGAGAATCTGTATAAGAGAGAAAAAAACTTGTCTTCTTCCAACAGTGACAACAGGGATTCGGGGGACAACAAACCCTGATTTTGCAGGTGGTGGATTTTGTTTCTGGCATACCTTTTTGTCTCTGTGACAAACAAGTCCCACATAGCCCCTGTGAAAAAAATGAAAAAATAAAATGAATGAATAAAAATGGATGGTCAAATCTATCGCATGTTTGCCCAGTGTTTTCTACTTAAAACTTTGAACTTATGTCTACGGCTGGCTCAGGCGGATAAACTCTCACCCAAGGAGGTCCAGCAGGCAGTTCTGGGCGAGGGAGACCGAATCTTGTCACTGCAGGTGGTGCTTCCGCAGGTGCCTCCGCAGCAGGTTCCGCAGCTCGTCGAGGGATTTTCGGAAAGGCTATGGTGCTAAAGGCTATTCGGGATTAGAATGTTACTATGGTGTTGTAAGACACCAGAACAATCCGTCCTGGAACAACCGAACGTGTATCCAAGTATGAGCGATTCTAAGGCTGGCTGCTCCATTGATGGTGTGGAGGGCAGCAGGCTGTTAGTCTATACTGACGTCGGATGAGTCTGAAGTCGAAGGGACTTGGACCGTCTGGACGTTTGTGTGCTGAGGCACAGCTGAAACGGTCGTTAAGACTGGTTTCACAGGCTGGGTTCTCACCTGAGCCTTAGCTGGTCTTCCCTTAGCAACCCCACTTCTTCAAGAGCAGCTTCATCTGTCATGCAGAGCTCCTGAGGCCTTTTAGATGCTTTTTTTGGTTTTGCGGTAGGCAACCTGGTAGAGGAAGGAGGAGGCTCAGGGAACTCTGGTTCCTCAGGTGCGTCTAGGCCTAGTTCATTAAATAAAAAAAACTAGCTGGGCTGTCATCTCGGTCAGTGGTGTCCAGGTCCTCTTCGTCAGGAACGTACTCTTCATCGCTCCACGAGCTCAAATCCAAACAGTAATCCATGTCATCGGCTTCAAAATCTGATTCGTCATTTACTAGATTGGCTATCGCCGAGTAAATTTGGTGCCTGCTAGGCCTTAGAGGCCGATTTGGTGGGGGCCTCTGGTTAGGAGTGACGGCAACTTTTTTCCTTTCCAAAATATTTTTACTCCATGCAGGAATATCACGCTTACAGTCTAGGCCTACCTTGTTGTCATTATGTCCCAGGCCATTAGGCCAACTGCTACAACCTGGTTGTGATGGTAATGTGTCACGAGTCTCACTAGGCAGTATGCGGGGAGGCACTTGGGACTTTTGGGGGCGTTCTGGGGGTCTTTCAATGTCATGTGGAGGGGACACACAACGTTCTGGGGTCTGACACACAGGCTGGTCCACAAGGTCATCAGGGTTCAAATCTTCAAGAGGTAAAGGATTGTCCACGTCATCATCATCTTCGTCACTGAATTCCTCTAAATCTGCTGGTGAACTAATGTTACCATCTAGAAGACTTCTAATGTAGTCTTCATTTAGGCCTGTCATTGCGATGCTAAAGGAATAAATACACTTATTATTTCACTATTTCACACACTACAGTAATATTTATTCATAAAGTAATGCATGAAGATTACTGTTATAAACACTCATTTACAAACACTCATCGCATCGTAAAAATAACCGATTCAATAATAATACACGGATAAAAACACCACTACACTCACCGTTTCACATGTCACACGACCGCGAAGATGGCAGATGGAAGATGGTCAGCTGTCAACCGTCGTCTCCATCAATTTCGCAACGTCACTAGTGGATGCAATGTGCCCCCAGTGTAACCACCCACGCAACAAAATTCATCTACGTTTTCTCCTCTGTAGAATGATATATGACATGGTTAGTTATAATATAGCCTCTATGTCTAATACGCATTTTTCATACACACTGAATCGGTCGTTTGGACATTCCCCAGTTTTCACAAAAACAGCTGTTTTTGAAAAATCCTACAGGACTTCTAATTAGTGTTTCGGTATAGATATTATTATATTTATTTTCAACAGATCTTTTTGCGTGCAGTGATACCAACCTCAAATCGCTAACACAAAATATACCCAAGATATAGAGACTTGAACAAACTGAGTTTTGACGTTTTGGAATAGTGGTCTGCTGTTGTCGCTTGCCGCGGAGGAAAATTTATTTTTCTAATCGTCGTTATTTTTACATATTAATGCTACTGACTTATTTTATATATGAAAATTTAAGTTCAGAATCTTATCTTTAGATTGATATAGGTTTTAATACCGTTGGAAGTTACAATAATTAACGTATTAGCGTTTCAAAATTTTTGGACCCATGCCGACCGAAACGATCGAATGGGCATTTCCCACTCACGTGGATACCGACCGAAACGGTTGGTGGGGCAGAGGGAGGGTTAATAACAAATCTTAAACTGAAAATTGTTGTAGGAAGAAGAAATGTTGAATGCAGAAACTTATTGCTACTTTTTAGGAAAACGATTTCCCATTGACAGAAAAGCAAAAATATTTGCAATGTTTAACAGAAACTAAGTTTTACTTTCATCAGGAAAAAATCAGTATATATTTCTAATAGGTATAATTTGCTAGCTTCTCTGCCTCCCCCTTAGGAAAAAGGGAAAGAGCACCAATAAGCTGCTCTTTCCTTTTTTCCGCTTTATATCAATTGACCTTGACACATTTAAAGATTGTCTAACTTCATTTGTTTATCGGAGAAGAACACCTATGCAGCGTGATAATATGGGAACGATTGTTACCCCATCCCCTTTAATTACTTATACCATTCAGTTTTCCCAATGAATTTCTAAATAAAAAAATTCCATTCCCTTTTGGAATTTCCATGCCTCCAGATTGTTTTAAAATGTAATCTTATAATTACCTCGTGTTTTTCTGTTTTTGTCACAATCATGTACTTTTTATTCTTTTTCAATCTATGAATTCTTATTCGGTGAGAACTGTCTATTAACCGTTGTAGAACAATTTTTTGATCGGATTCCGGTTTAGATGAATAGATCTTGCTTTTTGAATTTGTGTGGAGGCTGCACACTTGGCCTGAAAAGCAAGATTTCAAACACCTTTCACCTTTTCTCGGTCCCCTTGATAATACAAACGAACATTTTTCCTTTTTAAGAAAAGAAGATTTTCTAAACAGTTTCAAAAATCCACAAATGAGAGTCTATTTTATGGTTTTTGGATTTTCTGTCACATCAGCCGAATGAGCCGGGTTTTCAGAGGAAATAAATGAACAAGGTGAAATTGGTATTTCGATCACAGAAGATTTTGCAGATGAAGCCGGTTTGTCAATGTAGAAAGTTTTTTTGGGCGAGGGGTAAGCATTAATTTATTGTGACAAATAGAGTAAATAGCTAACAAACGATTAATCCTCGGTTGTGGGAAAGAATTTATGGAAATCGGAGCGACTCGAATATTTATGCTATGCAATAGCGCGTATTTCAGCACAAAAATGCGCGCTTATGGATTCAGTGAAAAGACAAAACCTTTCCCACTCCAACTTTTACACTGATATTGCAGGAACTGTATGCTCTTCCAACCAGCAAGCATTATCGTTTCCTTCTTCTTCTTCTTCTTCATTCGTCCATTGCTGGGCTAATTGATTTTGATGACGAATTAAGTTAAGTGTAGGTTCATAGTTGTTGTTGGACGTAACTTTCATGTATTCGGTATACAGCGGATGAAATTCTTAAGGAGATTTTAAATAGTGATCGATTCTCTTAGGGAAATAACTTATCGTTCCAAGACATTCAGGAGTTAATTCAATTTGCATCCATTTTCAGTACACAATGTACATTACAGGTAAAAATGTACATGGGTCACATTCTTGTACAGATCGTTTTGACGAAGCTCACGATTTCTCGTTCGCACAGCATTAATTAAATTTAGTAATTCTTGCTATATTGTTACTACACGTGATAATTTATCTTCAGTTCCTTTTCTTCTGCTACGTTTCCTTTTGACAGAGGGTGTTTTTATTCTGTTCACCTTTCTATCCATTTTTGTATAGCAAGCAAGGCAGCCATGATTGAACGACGCATCGATGACACTCAAACGCCAGTGTCGATGCAAAGGCGGTTTTACATGCATCGCAGTTTGCAGAGCCTGGTCCAGTCTGCGGTGTGGGCAGAAACCGCGGCGGTGGCAACGGTTTTATAGTTGTAATCTAAAGAAAAAGAAACTGTGTGTAAAGAAAAAAAATCATTGCTGTAAATATAGTTACATTTATTTTATCAAAGAACTTAAACACTTACCCCCAAAGAGAAACTCTGTCAGTCGTTCCCTCAGCTGCTCGACTAGGACAAACACCGATTCTACATCGCGGTTGAAAAACCGAATTGTTACATTCATGTTGACGCAAATAACAAACTGTAATTCTTCCGTTTTATATATCTAGCGTAGCAAAAGAAGTGGAGACATGAAAAAGATTAAGACGCTGACCTTTCCTCTTCTAGGATTGAGAGAGACAGAGAGGGAAAGGGAGAGAGAAAGAGGTTAAGGGTCTAACACGAGAAAGAGAAACCCATTTTTTATACACTAACAATATTTACTTTACATTTAAAATAAAATTTTTTGTTTGTTTCTGTTTTAGAATGGCGATCTCGAACACACCAACGACTAGCAAGTCATCCCTGGAGGAACAATTCAACAAACTAAGTTTTGCTAAAGTGATACTGTGACGTTCCGTCGTCACCGGTGTGCTCGGATGTAGCTTCAGTTGGGGCAGGGTCTATATCCAGGGGTCCCTGCACAAGCAGAACCCTGCCTTGACATAGTTGATCCAAGCCACCTCAGGGCAATTACGAAGATAGAGCAGTGTTAAATAGTCGAATTTCACCGTAGAATTGGCGAAGGCTATCACATGGGTATAATTATGTCCGCGGGCTTGCTCAATGACCCATGCAACAGATTTTGCTCTACCCTCATCCAAATGAGAGTATGCTGTCTGTAGGTACCATGAGACAAAAGTCATGTCAATAGAACTAGGCACATATAGTTCAGTGAATTTCTGCAAGTGTGACATCTCCAATTTTTCCGAGAGCTGTAAATCTGGATAATCTTTCATCAGATTTTGTGTCCTAGAGTTCAAGAAACCTGGGGTCATGCCATTGGCTTTGCAGAGTGAAAATATAACCCCTGCACAAGAGGCCACAAGATGAGCATCCCATCCTGGGACATCGGCATAATACAACATCTCATATATAGCTAATATTTCTGAATCATCTAGTGTCGCCCATCTGGCCTGAAAATCTCCTCGTGCTTGCCATTGATGAGCAGGAATGTCCCTCACTGCTGGTCCGTCAATCACGCGTAGTGCCTGTAGTTTTACTGCAACAGCAGGCGGAACCACAAATAGTTTTCTCTGATCAAATGCATGAGCGGATGACTCAAAGAATCTAAATTTCTGTAGTGGTACTGATGCTGGAGGTGGATCGATATCAGGCATAACTGTGGAGGACTCATCCCACGCTATATCTCCTTTGGTAGTGGCATCAATTGCGTTGACCCAGACACCTCTTGATTGGCCGGTGGTGAAACTCGCAACAGAGCTATCATCTCATGAGCAGCTACAGTCATGTCGTTTAGACTGCGCCTATCTGAGACCATCCATGTCGCGTGCAGGTCAGCCCAGAGCCTGGCAAAGCGAAATGAGTCATCAGGCTCTCGCTGTCGCGCCTCAAAGAAGGTTGCAATCTTTAGAGCGATAGGTAGGCGGGCTCTCATAAAACCTTTTGAATGAAGATTTGCAAATTTTGCACTGGTACATGTTGGAGATGTGGTCGCTTGAAAGGGAAGTCAACGGATGAAGCGCGCCTCCTAGTTCACCTTACTTCTTATTCTTTTTTAATCTATGAATTCTTATTCGGTGAGAACTGTCTATTAACCGTTGTAGAACAATTTTTTGATCGGATTCCGGTTTAGATGAATAGATCTTGCTTTTTGAATTTGTGTGGAGGCTGCACACTTGGCCTGAAAAGCAAGATTTCAAACACCTTTCACCTTTTCTCGGTCCCCTTGATAATACAAACGAACATTTTTCCTTTTTAAGAAAAGAAGATTTTCTAAACAGTTTCAAAAATCCACAAATGAGAGTCTATTTTATGGTTTTTGGATTTTCTGTCACATCAGCCGAATGAGCCGGGTTTTCAGAGGAAATAAATGAACAAGGTGAAATTGGTATTTCGATCACAGAAGATTTTGCAGATGAAGCCGGTTTGTCAATGTAGAAAGTTTTTTTGGGCGAGGGGTAAGCATTAATTTATTGTGACAAATAGAGTAAATAGCTAACAAACGATTAATCCTCGGTTGTGGGAAAGAATTTATGGAAATCGGAGCGACTCGAATATTTATGCTATGCAATAGCGCGTATTTCAGCACAAAAATGCGCGCTTATGGATTCAGTGAAAAGACAAAACCTTTCCCACTCCAACTTTTACACTGATATTGCAGGAACTGTATGCTCTTCCAACCAGCAAGCATTATCGTTTCCTTCTTCTTCTTCTTCATTCGTCCATTGCTGGGCTAATTGATTTTGATGACGAATTAAGTTAAGTGTAGGTTCATAGTTGTTGTTGGACGTAACTTTCATGTATTCGGTATACAGCGGATGAAATTCTTAAGGAGATTTTAAATAGTGATCGATTCTCTTAGGGAAATAACTTATCGTTCCAAGACATTCAGGAGTTAATTCAATTTGCATCCATTTTCAGTACACAATGTACATTACAGGTAAAAATGTACATGGGTCACATTCTTGTACAGATCGTTTTGACGAAGCTCACGATTTCTCGTTCGCACAGCATTAATTAAATTTAGTAATTCTTGCTATATTGTTACTACACGTGATAATTTATCTTCAGTTCCTTTTCTTCTGCTACGTTTCCTTTTGACAGAGGGTGTTTTTATTCTGTTCACCTTTCTATCCATTTTTGTATAGCAAGCAAGGCAGCCATGATTGAACGACGCATCGATGACACTCAAACGCCAGTGTCGATGCAAAGGCGGTTTTACATGCATCGCAGTTTGCAGAGCCTGGTCCAGTCTGCGGTGTGGGCAGAAACCGCGGCGGTGGCAACGGTTTTATAGTTGTAATCTAAAGAAAAAGAAACTGTGTGTAAAGAAAAAAAATCATTGCTGTAAATATAGTTACATTTATTTTATCAAAGAACTTAAACACTTACCCCCAAAGAGAAACTCTGTCAGTCGTTCCCTCAGCTGCTCGACTAGGACAAACACCGATTCTACATCGCGGTTGAAAAACCGAATTGTTACATTCATGTTGACGCAAATAACAAACTGTAATTCTTCCGTTTTATATATCTAGCGTAGCAAAAGAAGTGGAGACATGAAAAAGATTAAGACGCTGACCTTTCCTCTTCTAGGATTGAGAGAGACAGAGAGGGAAAGGGAGAGAGAAAGAGGTTAAGGGTCTAACACGAGAAAGAGAAACCCATTTTTTATACACTAACAATATTTACTTTACATTTAAAATAAAATTTTTTGTTTGTTTCTGTTTTAGAATGGCGATCTCGAACACACCAACGACTAGCAAGTCATCCCTGGAGGAACAATTCAACAAACTAAGTTTTGCTAAAGTGATACTGTGACGTTCCGTCGTCACCGGTGTGCTCGGATGTAGCTTCAGTTGGGGCAGGGTCTATATCCAGGGGTCCCTGCACAAGCAGAACCCTGCCTTGACATAGTTGATCCAAGCCACCTCAGGGCAATTACGAAGATAGAGCAGTGTTAAATAGTCGAATTTCACCGTAGAATTGGCGAAGGCTATCACATGGGTATAATTATGTCCGCGGGCTTGCTCAATGACCCATGCAACAGATTTTGCTCTACCCTCATCCAAATGAGAGTATGCTGTCTGTAGGTACCATGAGACAAAAGTCATGTCAATAGAACTAGGCACATATAGTTCAGTGAATTTCTGCAAGTGTGACATCTCCAATTTTTCCGAGAGCTGTAAATCTGGATAATCTTTCATCAGATTTTGTGTCCTAGAGTTCAAGAAACCTGGGGTCATGCCATTGGCTTTGCAGAGTGAAAATATAACCCCTGCACAAGAGGCCACAAGATGAGCATCCCATCCTGGGACATCGGCATAATACAACATCTCATATATAGCTAATATTTCTGAATCATCTAGTGTCGCCCATCTGGCCTGAAAATCTCCTCGTGCTTGCCATTGATGAGCAGGAATGTCCCTCACTGCTGGTCCGTCAATCACGCGTAGTGCCTGTAGTTTTACTGCAACAGCAGGCGGAACCACAAATAGTTTTCTCTGATCAAATGCATGAGCGGATGACTCAAAGAATCTAAATTTCTGTAGTGGTACTGATGCTGGAGGTGGATCGATATCAGGCATAACTGTGGAGGACTCATCCCACGCTATATCTCCTTTGGTAGTGGCATCAATTGCGTTGACCCAGACACCTCTTGATTGGCCGGTGGTGAAACTCGCAACAGAGCTATCATCTCATGAGCAGCTACAGTCATGTCGTTTAGACTGCGCCTATCTGAGACCATCCATGTCGCGTGCAGGTCAGCCCAGAGCCTGGCAAAGCGAAATGAGTCATCAGGCTCTCGCTGTCGCGCCTCAAAGAAGGTTGCAATCTTTAGAGCGATAGGTAGGCGGGCTCTCATAAAACCTTTTGAATGAAGATTTGCAAATTTTGCACTGGTACATGTTGGAGATGTGGTCGCTTGAAAGGGAAGTCAACGGATGAAGCGCGCCTCCTAGTTCACCTTTATTTATACAACCTGGTAAATTAATTTACCAATCACAGCACAGCATTTTTCACCAATCACAGCACAGCATTTTCTCTTTTCTCATTGTGAACTATTCTTCAATAAATACAAGAATATGGATGGATTTGATAGCTTATTATGAAGTTATTTTACTTTGACAGCAAATAATAGGTTTTTTTATCAATTTTTGAGTAGGTCAAGGACGCTGAGAAATTTTACCAAAACGGGGAACAGAGCACTATGTGAATCTACAACTTGATCCACAAGGTGATCTATTCCCCGCTCTGTTTTTTAAGTCAATATGAATATATACTAAAGGTTGGACTGAATAATTTTTATTCTGAATCAGATTCTTCACTGGCTGTTGGTGTGTAGACTGCGAAATTAGATGCTGTTCGTTTTTTTGTAAACGAAGTCTTTCTTACATATTTCCCGATAGCAGCTAAAAATATTTTTTTGGGGTTTCTTTTACCGTTGTAATACAAGTCGGCTACGTTTTGTGGTAAACTAAACCGACTTTCTCCGACCTCAAGATCTTCTGTTTCTTCTTCTTCAACGAGGGATTCCAACTCTTCCATACATCCTGCTGCTCCTTCACTTTCCTCTTCTTCGTTAGCACCTACTACATTAACACTTTGCATGAAACTGGTTGAAAGTTGTTCCTGTGTTAAGTTATACCATTCTTCTCCACTCGTTTCTTCCACATTAATGTTTTCGGCGAAGTCGGCTGTATCAAACTCCGATAATACATTCAATTCTTCACTGTCTTTTACAAACGGAGGTGTTGTTATAGGGATGTTATCAACAGGTGCCATGGAAATAGCAGACTGAAGTTACTACTGACGTTACCACTCCTTTTATAAGGACTTGCAAGTGGTAGGGGGGTTTAAATATGAGTCAAGGACTTATATTAATGTTACCAAAACGGGGAATAGAGCATTATATGATTCTCATCATAAACCACAAAATGATCTATTCCCCATTCTGTTTTTTTCTGTTAAAATATAGTTTAGTTGTATTTATAAAATTGTTTTGGACTCTTTTATTTTGTTTTTTAAAACTGTTTGATTTGGTAGGATTGTCAAAAGGTCGGTGAAGTAAGCAATATTTTTAGATGAGAAGATTTAAGATTGAATTTATTCAGTGTCACTGTCCACATAATCACCTGGTGAAAATAATTGTCGACGACACATGTTACAACGTCCTGGTGTGGAACTTGTCGGTGTCTCAACATCAGTGTCTGATTCATCTGAGCTTGGTAATTCTTCGTCCGTTTGCAGCTGTTCAATAGCTTGTATTTCTTCATTTGTATCGGTATCAGTATCGTATTGTTCTTCCTCTTCCTCAACAATAAATAAGTCTTGAAGCATTTCTTCTTCTTCTACTGGAATCGGGTTTTGTTTAGTTTGCAACCAAAATGGTACGTCTCTAGGAGCTACAGCCATGTCAGCTACAGTCATGTCGTTTAGACTGCGCCTATCTGAGACCATCCATGTCGCGTGCAGGTCAGCCCAGAGCCTGGCAAAGCGAAATGAGTCATCAGGCTCTCGCTGTCGCGCCTCAAAGAAGGTTGCAATCTTTAGAGCGATAGGTACGCGGGCTCTCATATCCACTGGTTGACGAACATCGAGGACATGATCTTCCGAAACCATGTCACCGCAGGCAAGTAGGGTGACAGGAAGCAAGTCAGCAGCACGAGCTGCAACTGCAAAGTTCAGCTGACCCATCATCTGACTCAATTTCCCTCGCCGAGCGCGGGCTGCATCACGGTATCTATGAGCCATAATAGAAACGCAAGAAAAACCAGTTTTAAAATAGCACTAATTATCTTGTGTTCTTCTTGGATCTCTTTGTCCAGGTTTCGGTAGTAGCCCGGTGGCAGGAATTGAAGCTCAAAATCATTCCAGAAATCATCAAAGTTCCTCCACATATCCCGACTATTGGATATGTCCCGACTATAAAGATATAATTTTCAAGGAATAGAATACCCGGTAGCTATCAAAGATATAAACAAATTTGAAAAATTAAACCTTGGTGTTTCGATGAATGTATTTGGCATCGACGATTCGATTGGTATTGTCTATTAGGTCTGCTTGCATTAATCTCAGGCACAAACTTTGTTAGCATTGCATATTTAAAACAATCATTGTCTTCATTCTTTACGTTCATACAAGATTTTGTATTACTAATCTTTTTAGGAAGTTTAATGTAGCTACTACCCCTTATTCCATAACCATGTTTGTGAACTCTTACATCCATGCCGATAATATTTAATACACTCCAACCAGATCCTCTTCCTTCATGTTCTTGAAGTTTTGTTAGAAGCTCGTCAAAACATTCATCCACAATAGCACTGATATTTGTAGCAAACATGATAGTTTTGTTTTTTGTTAAAAATCCTCTTGGGGAAGTTTTATTTTGAGCATTCGTAAAAAGAGCATCTAGAAGAAGTCCAGATTTGATAAAATTTAATCTTTTTAATTCATCTTTTAATATTTTAACAACCAATTCTTTCTAACAAACTCTTCAAGTTTAAGTTTAACATTTTCTATTTTAAAATGAGTCACTACCTTACCAGGTAATGCTTGGGCTTCTAAGTGTACATTTGCTTCTGTAAGTGGGATCGGTCTTGATGTTGACGCAGTATCTTCATTTTGAACTATTCTTGAAGGTCTGGGGGCATAGCGGATGACGGATGGTCTTGTAGGATTCTTATGCACACTCAAAGCTCGATCCAATTCTTCATATTCATCTTCGTCGAGAATAACCTCGTCTAAATTAGTGTTATGTTCAACTTCTTTATGAATATCCAATAACCATTCTTTTTTGAATGAAGATTTGCAAATTTTGCACTGGTACATGTTGGAGATGTGGTCGCTTGAAAGGGAAGTCAACGGATGAAGCGCGCCTCCTAGTTCACCTTTATTTATACAACCTGGTAAATTAATTTACCAATCACAGCACAGCATTTTCTCTTTTCTCATTGTGAACTATTCTTCAATAAATACAAGAATATGGATGGATTTGATAGCTTATTATGAAGTTATTTTACTTTGACAGAAAATAATAGGTTTTTTTATCAAATTTTGAGTAGGTCAAGGACGCTGAGAAATTTTACCAAAACGGGGAACAGAGCACTATGTGAATCTACAACTTGATCCACAAGGTGATCTATTCCCCGCTCTGTTTTTTAAGTCAATATGAATATATACTAAAGGTTGGACTGAATAATTTTTATTCTGAATCAGATTCTTCACTGGCTGTTGGTGTGTAGACTGCGAAATTAGATGCTGTTCGTTTTTTTGTAAACGAAGTCTTTCTTACATATTTCCCGATAGCAGCTAAAAATATTTTTTTGGGGTTTCTTTTACCGTTGTAATACAAGTCGGCTACGTTTTGTGGTAAACTAAACCGACTTTCTCCGACCTCAAGATCTTCTGTTTCTTCTTCTTCAACGAGGGATTCCAACTCTTCCATACATCCTGCTGCTCCTTCACTTTCCTCTTCTTCGTTAGCACCTACTACATTAACACTTTGCATGAAACTGGTTGACAGTTGTTCCTGTGTTAAGTTATACCATTCTTCTCCACTCGTTTCTTCCACATTAATGTTTTCGGCGAAGTCGGCTGTATCAAACTCCGATAATACATTCAATTCTTCACTGTCTTTTACAAACGGAGGTGTTGTTATAGGGATGTTATCAACAGGTGCCATGGAAATAGCAGACTGAAGTTACTACTGACGTTACCACTCCTTTTATAAGGACTTGCAAGTGGTAGGGGGGTTTAAATATGAGTCAAGGACTTATATTAATGTTACCAAAACGGGGAATAGAGCATTATATGATTCTCATCATAAACCACAAAATGATCTATTCCCCATTCTGTTTTTTTCTGTTAAAATATAGTTTAGTTGTATTTATAAAATTGTTTTGGACTCTTTTATTTTGTTTTTTAAAACTGTTTGATTTGGTAGGATTGTCAAAAGGTCGGTGAAGTAAGCAATATTTTTAGATGAGAAGATTTAAGATTGAATTTATTCAGTGTCACTGTCCACATAATCACCTGGTGAAAATAATTGTCGACGACACATGTTACAACGTCCTGGTGTGGAACTTGTCGGTGTCTCAACATCAGTGTCTGATTCATCTGAGCTTGGTAATTCTTCGTCCGTTTGCAGCTGTTCAATAGCTTGTATTTCTTCATTTGTATCGGTATCAGTATCGTATTGTTCTTCCTCTTCCTCAACAATAAATAAGTCTTGAAGCATTTCTTCTTCTTCTACTGGAATCGGGTTTTGTTTAGTTTGCAACCAAAATGGTACGTCTCTAGGAGCTACAGCCATGTCAGCTACAGTCATGTCGTTTAGACTGCGCCTATCTGAGACCATCCATGTCGCGTGCAGGTCAGCCCAGAGCCTGGCAAAGCGAAATGAGTCATCAGGCTCTCGCTGTCGCGCCTCAAAGAAGGTTGCAATCTTTAGAGCGATAGGTACGCGGGCTCTCATATCCACTGGTTGACGAACATCGAGGACATGATCTTCCGAAACCATGTCACCGCAGGCAAGTAGGGTGACAGGAAGCAAGTCAGCAGCACGAGCTGCAACTGCAAAGTTCAGCTGACCCATCATCTGACTCAATTTCCCTCGCCGAGCGCGGGCTGCATCACGGTATCTTTGAGCCATAATAGAAACGCAAGAAAAACCAGTTTTAAAATAGCACTAATTATCTTGTGTTCTTCTTGGATCTCTTTGTCCAGGTTTCGGTAGTAGCCCGGTGGCAGGAATTGAAGCTCAAAATCATTCCAGAAATCATCAAAGTTCCTCCACATATCCCGACTATTTCTCCACCATAGTAATGCGTATCCCTTAAATATCTCGGGCAGAGCTCGTAACATTCGGTTTGGCGGAATTTCGTATGATTCCATAATTTCATTAATGTCAATTAGTAATACGTTAAATTTCGATTTCTATCAATAAACCTCCATCAGCTTTAATCTTTTAATTCCACCCAGTCAAACTAACCACATACATATAACAAATGTCAACCACAAAATACATCATAGACCCGCAAATTACACATAGGAAAAGTAATTATAAAACACATAAAAAACACATATTATCATTTCAAAAAAACCTCAACAAAGAAAGTCTACACATTGCAACACCCAAATCCAAATTCACACATCTCAGCCAGAAAGTAAAAAAATGCGCTAAATATTATAATGTTAAACACGGACCACTATCATCCAACTCATCCTCACAAAATAAAGAAAACAAACCAAAAAAAGCGCGTTCATTTACCAAATACCATACTAAAAAACATCAAAACTTTCAATTATTAAAAAACAACTGCAGAAAGAAACCAAACCCACATCACAACAAACAAATATGTTCGGTATAATATTACCAAAGTGCGAAAATCTAAAATACGTGTTGTGTAAATATGGTTTGGGAAATTTGAATTCATAATTTCATTAAGTGTAATACTACGTTGAAAAAATAAGCTCCAACGCTCGATTTCCCTTTTTTATCTGTTATGCTTCGTAACTGAGCTATGACTGCCGGGTTTTAGGCTGTGCAGTACTTGATCATACCGTAGGCGTGGGCTAATTGCTACCGATATAAGTTAGGTCTTGTGCATTATCATCAGGTGCCGGTGGATATTATCTACTGGCAAATCCATTGGTTCAACAGGAGCGTTAGGATTCGGTTCACTGTTGTTATTATTTATTTCGAATTTATTAAATAGACATTTGGAGAATCACCTATTTCGGAGTTACCATCGTCTTCGGGATTGTTCACCAAATTTACATATTCACCATCATTGTAGTCGATATTGGCATCTCCCAATTCATTGGACATCTTTTCGAGCATTAATCTAATACGTCCATGCTCCTTTTCATACCAATCCATTATCACAACTTTCAATTATAAAAGTAAAACTGCTGTAAAATCGCGTTAGCAATTTGCTGATAAATGTGACCATTTCACGGTCATACGGGCCGTTCGCAAGCTGCTCACTGACACAAAGAAAAGTACTACTACCACCGCATCGCGCAGGAGATTTTAATCAGGTTTGGTAGGGGTGAGGAGAGGATACCTCAACCTCTATTGTTTCAGTCACGGATACTTCAGTGTTATTTCCGCGAAAGTGCGGTAACTTGCCGCAGATGTATGTAACGACGTGTTGAAAATATTCGTCCAACCAAAGTTTTCGTTATATTGAGGTTCGTAACACCAAGATTAGACCACTAATCAAGCCGGTTCCTCGGAAATAATTGAAGAAAAGGGTCGCTGCTTTAAACCATAGTAGCTTGGTTTTGAATGTGAATTGAACTTGAATACTGCTCTATCTGGTTTCCCGAAAATAACTGAAGAAAACGGTGAACGCTATTATCCACAGTAGCTGGTTTTTGAATACGAATTGAAATTAAACACTACTATATCTGATTTTACTTTCCTGTGTTCCGATTTTTGCATCTCTACCACCGGCCCACCCTCCATCTTACCCCCTGTACACACATTTTGCGTACGGATCCATTATAAGAATTACAATAAAATAACGTGAGAATTGTGTATAACGTGGATTGTGGAATTGAGTTATAAGCGATGGTCGGTGGGTGAAGTGTAATCTTGTGTGGATTAACGTCCGCACTATTAAATACTACGTTAATCCGCAAATATCATCCTCATAATTAGACCGATTCGTAATTCAAAGGGGTAACATTCTCACAGAACACCAGGATGTGCGCGCCGCGTCGGCGTATTTGTAAACACCACACGCAATGTTACACTGTATTATTACGTATGTAATGTCGTATGTATGTATTGCATTATGTAATTTCGTGTATCTTTTGATGGTTCCCACTGAAATTTAGCAAGAACATTTCTCAGATGCATCACATGACGTTACACATGTTTATGATTTTTATTTTTTATGTCATAATATGTATTATCGTTACCATAAATATTATGAATTTAATAGCAATAAATATACAAAAAATATGTTTCAAAGTGGCTATATAACCTATATTTAGTTCAGTTAATATATTAAACTTACAGTTATAATCCTACCTAATATTTTACGAAGTCAAGAACGTTTTTGTAAGTGGATGTGGTTAGGAGTGGATTCATTCCATCTAATTTGTGATCGTCATTATCTCCGTGATCATGAGACGTTCGGTTGACGTATATTCCCTGTGTTCCTTCATTGGTTTGCACTCTGTATTCATCAAAATCTTCAAGGTCACTAGATTCACTGTCCCTGTCATCTTGATTCACTTGTATTTTAAGATCTTCAACTGCTGTTTCAATAAGTCGTTCTTATTCCCATGCTTCTAAAATAGTTTGTTTGTGTTTTACTATATCCATCCATTGTACGCTTGTCACTTTTTCAATACCTTCTTCAATTAACCTTTTAACTTCAGTTAGGCTGAATGTTTTATTGTTACTTGCCAAGCATCCCTTAACTTGTGCATAATGATTTCTATGACATTGAAATGACAATGGTAAGGTGGAAGCCTGGCAATCTTATGTCCTTTGGCCTTAGCCATCTCATCAATAAAATATTTGGGGACCGTTTATTTCTTTTACAAAGTTGTAATAATTCTGCTTTTGTTAGCTCTTCCTCAAACCTGTGCATGTTGTGCTCGCTGAGCCATAACTGAATTTCTGTTTTTTTTGTTCGCTTGTTTTGGAGCCTTATCTAAAATATTAGAATGGTATGGGGCGTTGTCCATTGCAATGAATAATGGAGTGGATAGGTTTTACAGACGGGACTCACTGAACCATTTTTAAAAGGATCTGTCTACCACTCTCTCTACTGGAATTGAAATAGCTCCGTTATATTTCCTCGCTGAAAAAAATTTTTCACATTAATCACAAGTTCTCGTGACTGACTGCGTAAAGAAGAGCCCTGATCGACTTTGGTGTAAGGTGATGTTATCACATGCCGAAAGCGAGGGCGCCCTCTTTTATTTGCACTGGTACTACCGTGATTCTCTCCATCAGTATTAAGATGATACTGTAATACAACAATCAATGCGCTGTAACGGATGAAAGCTACTCGGGTCCAGTTACAACGATATTTGCCACAGGTAGTCTCAGGGACACTGAGTTGACCAGTGATAGGTTATCTTAATTTTGGGAAAAACAGTTAATTTATTTTATATGGTTCGTGAGGGCTCAGAAATCTTTTACCGTTAAATCCCCAGTCATCAGAGGTTGTGTATCGTCCTCGCCCCATCAACCCTCTAAACAATTTGGAAAAAGGTTTTATTCTTTATTATTAATTAAATTACTTTAATACTCTCCTCGGGCTTATCCCAGCCTGGATCCTAGCTGTCTCACACAACACCAGGCTTATTTCAGCCCTGTACTTGCTGAATTATTCTTTGCAACTTCAGGCTTATTCCAGCCTTGTACACTAGCTGTATTATTAATTAAACAACAGGCTTACTCCAGACCTGTATTCTTACGGTATTATATTAATCCAACACCAGGCTTACTTCAGCCCCGTACTCTAACTCAATTAATACACGACCTAGGTGCTTACTCAAATGATCTATTACAGAAATCAACTCGACTATAATAATTAAACAAAAGATCCTTTCTCGGACTAAAAACTAAAATATCTTTAGTAAGCTGATTAATAATTCTTCTATAAATCGACACAAGCTAGCAAAGGCGAATCAGGGGGTTGTTCCGAACTGACTGTACCGCGGACCACGTTGTCTACCTTTTTGTCTACTATACAACAGTGGAAGCAGGTTACCCACCACCTGTGTGTCCGAGAGCCGGCGAGCGAGTGTCGCTTGGTCTGCGCCCTCGGTCGTCGTCCGTCTCCAGGGCTTCCCGCTCCTTCCCCCACCACCGACGGTGTCACGGATCGTGGCAGCTCCGTACACTGTAGGGCTAGCTGTTCGGCCTCAGCCGGTGCGAACAATTTAATTGAACTTAAATCAAAATTAAATTATACTCACCTTATTTTGCTACTCACACCTGATGAAGAGCAACTACAATAGTCAGACAACATGTTGTTGCTAACTATACTCGTACTTGCTCTAGTTCAAGTTGGTCGTTTGTCGTACCCTATTGATGCTGATTTAGGTGTTGTAGCGTTCTCTCTTGAGAATTTCTATATCAGCCAATCTTCATGGAATCATGTCTATCTTATTCATTCTACCGTGCATGTCAGATGTAGTCCCACAACAACGACCTCGACCTCGACGAATCTAATCGTACTGTAGTATCTTTTGCTATTTATAATGTTAATGGCGCAGCCATGGCAAAACGCCGCATATCCGCAAGGGCTGCAAATACTTGACGCCCTGTTCGTCTGACAAATAGAGCAATAGTTGATGTCACTTTCTTCATCGTCCCATGGTAGTGATCTGAGCCCCATCTTCAGCTCTTCAGCTTGGCACTCTATTGCGACCAATGCCATGAATCGTATGTGGGGCTCAAGGGTCGGCACCACCCTGTAGTTTTTGTATGGGTCGACATTTTCTGTAACAAACAGTTCATCTAAACAGCTGTTATTATGTTTCAAATTCTTGTCTTAAAATTGCTAACACAACTCTCCGACCTAAGCTTTCCTCCGAGCTTTTGACTATCCATGTCAAAAAGTAATAGATGTATGAAAAGTAAGATAAAATAAAACTAACTCGAGACTCCTCCGTTTGCGATGATTTATAAACTTTACTTAAATTTAGATAAACTTTGAAGAATAATACACTTTTATTACATATTGTCGTTTTTAAATTTACTTTGGGAGAGAGTATGTGTATAAGTACACTGATATTGTATATTCATCATTCATCTCCTCGTCAAAGATTTGCCTTGCCTCCGTCGGTCCCTCTTTGCATCGCTCGAGGATTCTTCTTCGTAATTCCAGTACATCACCCAACTGGCCATCTGATTCGTGGGTGTGGACGCCACTTGTGTGGATCGTAGAATACGTTCGCAAATCTTTTTTCACAGGCATCGAAGTCCTGCATTTACAGTCACGCGTATTAACACATTTTAAATAAACGCGAATACTGTCAGTACTATTTACAAAGAAAAAACCCATCTCCGCGATGAATACGTACTACCAGTTCGACGACCAACAATGTCTACAACGGTAGTGTCCTCTATGGTGAGCAGATCACAACTGAGCAATTTTTATTAAAAATTCAACTGCAGGAAGCAATATGTTTTCGCGGAATTTAAACTTATTTCAATCACCTGACCGGAAGGGCTCCCTTCCGGTCAGGCTAAAGAACTTAAGATGGCCAAGTCCCTGAATCATCTATATTGACAGCTCCCCATTCCTTCACATTGTTTGAAAAAAAATAACACACTTTGAAAGATTTTAAAGTAATAATCAGTCGATGGATAGTCGAAACATTTAAAACGTATCGCACAGATATATAGAGATACATATTGTTAAATACATATAGTATAAATAAATTATAGAAATGGTGAATATATCATTTACTAAATTTATATGAATATATATGTATATTCTTATATCATAAAATATAATTCAGAACGGAAAAAAATTATTTTGATTTTCGTCACCTCAGTTTTGGTACTTCGTAGCATTACTTTAATTGAATAACAGTGGATAGCTAGACAGCTACTACATCGTTAATATTATTTTTTATTAAATTCCTCACTCCATTCATTTATTTCATTGTAACGCTCCTAAATTGTTATTTCGTTTGCTTCAAACATGCTTTTGTCAGTTTCATTGTATATATTAAGTATACCTGATATATTAAGTATATCTGAATTGTCTAAATTTTCTGCAACATAAGAATTGTAATAACGAGTGTGCTCAAATGTGTAATTGAATGGACAGACTAAGAAGAAACACATTTTTAAAGTCATTGGTAAAGTCATTTTTAGTCTTGTTACCTTATTATATCACTTAATATATGATACGCTAGAAATAATAATATTCAGTAGCTTCTATAAGCCGTCGTCTTTTAGTAAAAAATAGTGTATGCAGTCAACGGGAAAACCGTGTTAATTTTTCTCATTTCCGGGTTGTGCTGCATTCTGGTGGCTGTTGCGGGGTACTATTGTTCTGTCTGGCCAGACAGACGATTTTTTTGTGTGTCATATCGTTTTTCTTAATTAGGCACATCCGAGTAAATGTATTAAGTTCTTAATAGAAAAAAACCTGTCAAGTCAGTAAGCTGACTTCCCTTTATTTGTCTGACTAACACTTTTTTGTTGCTGCACGAAGAATAATCACGTTTTACCGGATAAAAGTGTACTCAAGCCAATAAAATATTTTTAGTTTACAATTTCATTGTTGTTTTGTGTTATTAATACTTTTACATTTTTACAAAATGTTTTCTCCACACTTAAAATTTCAATTTTTACAACTTTTACTTACTCTACTACAAAAGATTTAAACCTATTAAAATCATATCCTGTAAAATTCATAATACCCCTGTCGCAGCAGACCTGGCGAATTTCCAAATCAATAACATAAAAATAATAATATATGGCAAGTTTTATCATTATCTGTCAATAAATATGAGTATTATTTGCCTACTCTCCATAAGATTAACATGGGAAAGAGTATGCAGGTTTGTTGTAAAGTTGGTAAAGTGTCATCCAAAAATATTAGATAATAAGTGAAACATTATTTTTCCTTATCCTCCATAAGATTAACTTATAGCCCCAAAATACAATGTACTGTGTTTAGATTTTTTACTATCTCGGTAACCGTTGGAGATAGAGAAAAACTTTAAGGAAGTAAATTGTTTAGTTTTTAAGGTGATTCTAATAGTGAAAGATAAAATTTGATAGTTTTAAAAATTCCATGGAAAAAACGCAAAATACCCATTTGATACTAAAACCAATTTCCCAATGTGCAACAAGTGGTTAGTGGTGAGTGCAGTTTACATCCATCAAAATATCAATTGGCTTACATGCATGAACAGAACATCATACAAAAAAAAACAATTGGATGTAATCAGGCCCAACCAATATCACACAGAAAGAAAGAGAATCACATTGAACTAATCACATCAGCTACTTATAAGCTGATGTGATGTGTAGCCTAGTGTTACTATACCAGTAGGTATAGTAACACTAGGCTAGAGCAGCGAAGAGGATGGCCATAGATAGCCGCAAGATTCAACTCAATTAAACGCCATGACTAGACACACAATAGAAATGAGTATCCGGCTAACAACGATAACAACCATAAACTATATGTAAAATGTAACAACAGCACTATAGCAAATTTTTTGTTTACTTGTTTAGGTAGCCGTGACACAAAAAAATTAAGGTTATTATTATTGTTAGTTAAGTTTCTTTTGTAAATTAAGTGTATTAATTCACCTGTCAATGATAAAACAATTCTTAGAGTGTTGTTAAAAAAGGTGATAGTAAATTTTCCATGAGTAATTTGAGTGGGAGTGATGAGGAGTTATCAAGTTTAGGCTTTGACAACACGGACAGTGATCCAGATTTTGATTCTGATAATCAGGAACCCTTAAAAGTAATAATCAGAATAATTTGAATCAGTTTATTAATTTACTCAGCTATAGAACAAGTTCAAATTCCATGTCTAATGTAAAAGTATTTTCAAGTGTGAGTAATCGTTTCAGTAACCTATGAAAAAACCTAAACTCGCGATATTTTCTAAAATAATCACAAAACCTTAATTTTTAAATATAAATGTTTAAACTTTTTGCATTTATGTACAAAACTAAGTATAGTTCAACAGAATTACTCAATTTTAAACATGAGGAATTTTCTACTGGAAATTTTTTACTTTAAACTGGAAAATTCTTTGTAAAATATTGAATAAGTAATCGTTTTTCATAACTAATTTTATCTGTTACGTTTATTCAACTTATTTAGGAACAAAACAAAACCTAAAGTATCCATTTCCATTTGTAAATAGTAAAACACAAGCCTCAAAACACGCTTCTGAACTTTCGGAGTCAGTGTAAAGACCAAGTGGTTCGAAAAAATATTTCGAACTAAACTCGAAATGACCCCAAAAGGTCTCGTGCACACGGAGTGTATTTTCACTCCGATTTTCTTTCAGAACGTCGCGGCTTAACGTCAATAAAGCTCCTTTAGACTTTTTGAATTGGAGCCTCGAGAGCTTTATATTTATGTAGGAAATAGCCATTCTTAACTCTTCCTCGTTGGGCGGATTACTTCGCATTCCGTTCTCAATGCTTATGGCTTCATTCCGCAGATAGCGCGTAGTGTATTCGATGTCGTGCACGTAAATATGCCTCACATATTCACTCATGTACTTTGACTGTAAAACCTCGTCATCGGATAAAAGTACAATCCAATTATCTCTCTTCGGTTTTTCTGGGTAACTCGAAAACGGTATTCGTTTTCGAAAACCATATAGCCCAATACTTCGTTCTCAATGCTCGACATAAACGCAATTACATCCTTGTCCACGAAACATATGTTTTTTTGGAGTAGTGAACAATTTCACGGGGTCTTTGAAAATGAGCGTCTTGAAATTTTCAAATTTCTTGTACTCCTCCACCGTCAAAGGGCTGTCGTCTTCTCGACGAAGGTCCTGCAACCAACGGTCGTTCAAGTCGTCGGTCCACAGGTGAATAAAGTAGTCGATATCTTTCTGCTCGATTTTTTCCTCACAGAACACTGACGAAATTTCTGTATCAATCGGCGTGGTCTCCCTGCCTTTCAACGCAAAAATCTTGCATGTCGTCGCTTCCACAACCTCGTTGGTCTGGCACCTACTCATATTATATATTATATTATAATTACTGTGCAACTATGCATCAAGTCTTATACAGAGATAAGACACATGCATTTAATGTTTTAAATGTTCGTATTACAAATGTATGTATTTCGTACCCGTGAAAATCACGATGTCATAATTAAAGATCAGGTTATTTGTTATGGTAGAAAAAAATAAAAACTTTGACCCAAAAAATGAGTCAATATCTAATGTTAAAATGTAGTTTTACCGTCTGATTGTGTAACATTGTAGTAGTAGGAAAAGGCAGACTTTCCGTCACTTAATATATTCATAACGGGATATACGTGACAGTGCAATGTCATAGACCACTGACGTGAGACACTGACCTACCCCACTATGACGTCAGACGCTGACGCAATCCTCAAGGTCACGTTGAAAATTTAAAAAAAATATCTCTCATGAAAAGCTATTTACTTTTCATGAGAGATACGTCCTTTTAATATATTTATTTATAAAACACAATGTAAAACGTACAAATGTAGCCTATAAAATACAAGATACAAGATAATACACACAAGCTATGAAATATATGAAAAAAATCTCCATCTGTTTGTAGCTCCAAATCCTGCAATGTCTTAGTTGTTCACCAGATGTAGGGTAAACATAACGAGACTGAATTTTCCCAGAGTCACGCCACAACACCTTCAAAGTATAAAATACAAGTAGTGGAACAGATGTGAGTACAATAAATATCAGTCGAATTCAACCAAAGATAACAGCAACGACTCGACACCCGTTCTTAGTTGTGCTGCAAAAATCTTGAACTTTTTTTTCATCGGTGTAACTTCACAACATCTTCTAAATATAAACGCCACGAGATCTTCAAAGTATGAAAAACAAGAAGTGGATGCGAGTTCAATAAATATCAGTCAATCCCAACTATAGCCTCGACAGTATAGCCTACAGTATAGCCTCGACGTCCGACTTAGTCGTGCTGGAAACCTCTTGAATTTGTATGTTTTCATCACCGTTACTTTGAACCTCGCAATGAACAGGTTGTTCACCAGTTGAAGAAGTTACAATATTTGACTGGAGCTGACTGGAGTCCATACCCGGCGACAAACAGCAGACGACTGCGTAATTGTCTGGTAAAAACCACCGACCCAAATTCCCCCACCACCATACTATCCTTCAATAATAATGGAATACTAAAAGTACTATCGAAATCAGTAAACCGAAATATCTGGGAATTAAACATAACCTGAAGGGATGCGTAACTCAGTTTGTGGCTATCGCACAACTTCAAACATTCAGTTTTAAAATAGAATACAGAATAATGGTTAATATTCTCAACTGAATGACTGTTGAAAACTTCCATATATATCTTGCATGAAAAGTCATTTACTTTTAATGAGGGATATTTCTTTCTAATATATTTATTATAAAGCACAATATATAATGTATAAATTTACCAAGTTAAAAATATAAGATAAAACATTCCCAAAAGCTGTGAAATAGATTAGAGACAGTCTGCATTGCTTTGTAGATACAGTATCTCCCAATGTCCTAAGTTGTTTACCATAGGTAGAGGAAACATAACGTGATCGAATTCATCCAAAGTCAATTTTGCATCTTGAAATTCGCATAATGAAAATATCACATGTGTTTGTTAAATAAAAAAAACAATGTTAGGAAATAGCAACAGAAAACCTGATCAGAATGCTTTAAATATAAAATTAGGCTGGCTGGTGGTACACGATGGAATAAAAACATCTGTACTAATTCAGGAAATCGCAATAAGAGGAAGGGGAAGTCTATCTGCCTGTCAGACGATGCTAAACCGGTCATTACAACCAGCTCGGCCGAGGCCTCGAGGTCAAATGAGTCGCTCTCCGGTCTGTCGGGAACTAACTCGTTGTTTGCTTTAAATATCATCATACGATTTAGTATTTTGCAATTCCTGTTTGTCTGTGTATAAACTTTCACTGGTTTATACCAATACCACACACTCGCAGCAGATTTCCTCAAACATAATAGGTATTTCCTTAGGACCAACAACTAAGAGTTTTTTAGATAACATTATATCTTGGAAACAAAAATGAATTGCACCGGTAGAAACAGAGTTTGAATAAATGATTTATAACATTCCTGAATGGTTAAAACCCCAGTTTTTAAATTTAATCTTAATGTCAAAGCTATTATAGTTATTGGTTTTTCGTTTACACACAAGTAAACATTCGATAGGATACATAACAGCAAAGCATAGGAACGTTTTTAAATCAGCAATGTAGATATATTTTCAACAATACTAAGATTTTTGAACCAAAAGTAATTTCATATTTAGCAATAAGATGCTACGATTTTAAAACCAAACTTAAGAATATATATAAATATACAATCGACCTAATGAAACGACAATCGATTGTTATCACATTAGGCTGGTTGTATAGCAGCTGAATTGTCGTTATAAACGTGATTTGTTATAGATTATTAAACAGGTCTACCAACTGTCGTAAGCTAAAAAAAATCGTTGGGAAATCCTCTGGGTAGAATTTACCTGATGACGTCATTTAGTGATGTCATTAATGACGTCACTAAATATTTCTCAATTGAGTTATTTTTGCGTTCAGATGTGATCATAATTATAGGAGTAAAAAGGTTAAATATATGTAAATTGCACATAGAACAGTGCCAATAAAATAAACGCCAGTCGGAGAGCTTTAAAGACATTGTATAGGAACATATATACCGTATCTAAATTTTCAAAAAACAGGGGATATTTATTTAAATTACTTAAAGTGAAATATACTAGCAAAAGGTGTGCGAAGACAGCACGTCCGTCGCCGCAAATCTAGATGTCTCGGGTGTGAGGCTGTATGGCGGCTGGTCAGATCTGGGCTACGTCGGTGGTGACCGGTAGGTCAACCACTCTCATGGTATAAACATTTCCCCAAAGAGAACATTTAATAACAACATAAACACGTTAAAAAAGGGGGGAGAAGCCGGTACATACCACGGGTTACCCACTGAAAATCCGAAATAATTTATCGATAGCAATTTATGTTTTGTGTAATAAATGTACTTACTTAATTATTATTATGTACTTAATTGTTATTTGTGTTAATTAAGTAGCGTATTTTATTTTGACATGTATATGTCTTAGCTCTGGAGGAGGGTGTTGGCAATTTTTAAGATGGAAACATGTAACAGGTTGCCATAGAAACTACTAAAGCTGTTTTATTCAGTATTTACTGTCGCTTACATTTTATGAGTCTGAGTAAAAGGTTAAATACATGAAAATTGCACATAAAACAGTGTGAGTAAATTAAACACCAGACGGAGAGTTAAATTATTCAGCTAAATGCATTTCCACGTAGTTGCGGGAATATCGCGGCGCGGTTACCTTGTAGTTAAAAAATAATCTGCTGTTGGAGAAACTCCAAGGCCTTTACAATGATTATGGCCACAGCGCACCAGTGATTTTTACTTGTACTGTATTATTATCATACATCAAGTGACATCATCATTAAGATCAAGGTAGCTCTTGCAATGGGTTATTTACGTCTAATGACCGCTGTATACGCTTCGCGCTCTCTTGCGTTTGAAGCAAGTTGAAAATACCAGTGTGTTACAGAGCACAGCTACTTGTTAAACTCAACCACACGATGGCAACTAATGGACCTGCAGTTTAACGTGGAAATCCCTCTGAATTACGAATTGGACAGAATCCAACAGAGCGCAGCTGATGATCGTGGGTAACCTTGAGTCGCGATGTTTATATACGGGCGTATTCTTCGTAGAATCATTGGACTTCTGCAGGCTTATGTTAGTGAGTACTGCAGTTTGTTCGTTACTACGAGACTTCAACTTTGTTACTACCCGTCTAATCAAGTAAGTAAAAAATTCGTATGTAAAAATATATTATGTATACTCTGACTAAACTATATATAATAACAATATAATTTTATGTCATAATCTATTTAACCAAATAGGGTTAAATAGATTATGACATAGATATTTCTTAGCTCTGGGGGTTTTGTCAGTTTATATGCCAATTTGCGCCGATCGGCCGAACACGACTCGGACGCTGCCAGGTTGGATTTTTACGTTATGCCCAAGTGGGACGGAGTCAGAGCGTGAAAATTTTTATAGACACTAAAATCTATGTAAATAGAGTTTTGTCTGTACATTGCTCAGAATAATTCATTTTTAGTTATTTTTACTTTTCGTGCATTAGAGAAGCCGAAACCGGTCTTACCCCAATTTTGTCTGTGACGCTCCACGAGAAATTTACGCATCTTCTTCTTCGTGTACAAGTGTAAAGTAATGCTAAATAATAAAACTGGGTATTGATTTATTTTATTTGCATTTATTTGTTTAGGATTTCAGGTTTACATTTTGGTATGATGATTTTTGTTCTTTAAACCGAATCCTACTACCCGTACAAAGGACGGGCTTACTGCTATTAGAGATTAAAACAGATCTACGTATCGGATATTGGAGCTTTGTATTTCCGTGTCTAATCCGTCTCAACTGGGTACTCGGGTTTATTCTTATACAACCATTTATTACCAAAGATAAAATACTGTACTTAAGTACATTTTACATTTTACATTAAGAACATAGTATTTTGTAGCACTACCGCTCCAAAACCATTATCACAAAAATAGGCCTAATGTGTTAAATATATAAGATTATTATGTATTCAGCATATATAATACCTCCTAAATTTATTTGATTTATATTTCAGATATCTTGATAGTTTTCACTCCGGTAAACCTCATATGAATAAAAGTAGAACTTTGTCTTTCGTGGAACTAAATTAATTCCAAAATGACAACCAGTACACCCAAGCTCGAAAATATCGACGGTAAGTTTTAATACATGTTGAGTTGAAATTAGTCAATTAATATACTTTTCGATATGAAGTACCTAAATTTTATAAATTTACAGAAGTAATTATTATTTCTAAATGTGTAGTATGGCTAGTGTGAATAACATGTTTTTTTTCATTGATTTAAGTATAAACGACTAGAGTAGATAAAATAGGCCGGTCCTGGACCCGAATCGGCACGTTTTTCCCATTTTATTTATATGGAGATTATTTTTGCACAGATTATGAAATGATTGAAAATTTTTGAGAAAAATCCCTAAACCTTTATTCATATCAAATCTTTTGCTTGATGCCATACAATAACATATACATAAACAACATCACATACCTTCAGAATTTAAAAATTCCAAGTGGCGCGTACCGGACCGCGGCGGCTCATGTCATAGTGTCGCATCTCACTACATCATTAGCATTAATTCATAACCATACAACTCTCGTTTTCCTACTAAATAATAATTCTTCCTTATAAAATCCACCTCTACGTCCTGTATTCTTTATTTCTGTACCTGTTATATATCTCCTATTTTAATTTTTTTTTGGTTTTCATACAATTGACTCAACCTCTTATGTAATAGCTTTGGAATTGCATTCATTCGCAGTATTTGGTTTCTATCTTCTATCTATCTTACTGCGTTGTTTCAAACTGTATATGCTCTCTGGTGTTAATTTTGTATGAAATCAAAATCACACCTCAGTAACATGAACATGCCCCAAAGGATAGTCATCCACACTATGACTTAACTAAAATATACAACAAGAAAATGAAAAATTATGTCACTGAGGAAGGTTGATGTTGTAGTCAAGTTCTTCATTCTTCGATGGTAATGTGCACCAAACATGTTTTATATTGCTTAATTTTTAAACGATCATGCACGAGACCTAGGCCCGCCGTGCGCCAAGTCCCAATGTTATAAAACGGCCAGGTTTTTTGTCCAAAATAATTTTAGTTACTATTTTTCAGAAAAAATATGCCTTGATGAGATCAGACATAATTAGAAAGTGTTGATGTCAAAAGATTCTTAGTTTCCAAGATATCGGCAATTTTCTAAAGTGAAAATTACATGGTGTCATTTATGTCTCTAAAGCCCCTGTCCTCAGTATATCGTTCGTTCACTATCCTTATAAGCTAGACCCACCATGGGCCAAGTCACACTGTTATAAAACGACCAAGTTTTGCAAAATAGTTTTGGGTTACTATTTTTCAGAAAAAAATATGCCTTGGTGAGATCGGATATAATTAGGAAGTGTTGATATCAAAAGGTTCTTAGTTTCCGAAATATCTAAGATGTTCTATTCTTAAATACACTGTAAACTGTAAACATTCATCCACCTTTCACTCTTTATACCCCCATATAAGTAATGATCAGGTGGCCAAACTAACAAAATCACACAATTCCACACATCCATTTTACAGAAATATGTGAAATGAACATGTAAAGATGTAAAGCTCGTGTGAAACGTGACATAAACGTTTTCACATCTTTGAGTGAAACTACATACTTACTGTGAATGTGAATGTATACGACACAGTTCACTGTTTCTATGTGGTCAATCTGAATCAGTTCTGACTATTACAACAACTTAACGACTAAATTGAATATCAACTTGATGATGTCAATTGTTTAAACATACAGTACATGTATGGCACATTACACTAATGAATTGTTTTTTTGCAGTCGCATTCGATATGGTTACTAAAGAAGACACACATGACAAGTACACATTAAACAAATGAAACAAGTCAATTGAATGTAAATATAGTATTTTACAGTTATCCTTTATTCAACATGGTTAATAGAGAAGACACAGAATATAAGTACACATTAAACAAATGACAACAGTGAATTTAATGTAAATATGATACTTGACAGTACTTGACATATGATACTTAATAACCCTGGGACTTGTTGAGAGTCCACATCTTAACACTAGGCTATTGTAAGTTTGATAACAAAAACTATAAAGCACACAAAGAAATACGTTAGTGTATAATCAGTTAATAATGTGTAAAAATCTTTTTTAATTGCACCCCACTTGTTTTGTAGAATAGTACAGCATCTTTAACTCACATTTGATATGGTTACTAGAGAAGACACACAGTACAGGTAAAGCTCTAATGACACTAGTGAATATAGTATTTTACAGTAATAGCAAATTAGGACTAATGTTTAGGTATGAAATCTCTAAACATACCCAAAAGTTATCATGATTAATAACAGTAGTCTTTGATTTGGTTTGTTAGTTTGGCCACCTGATCATTACTTATATGGGGGTATAAAGAGTGAAAGGTGGATGAATGTTTAACTTATTCTCATGTTTGTCTTCTCTTTGGTATTATTATTGTTCAGTCAAAATTAGTTTACTAAATCTATTCAACCAATTGTATTCTACGCTTTCTGCTGATGATTAACACCCTTTATCATCCTCTAAGAAGATCTGAGAAAGTGTAAATCTCTAGACATACCCAAATCATAATCTTATAATTCACATACAACATGATTACTAGAGAAGATACACATAGACAGTACATATCATATTTACAGTTCTCTTATAATTCACTTACAACATTCAGTAGAGAAGACAGGGGTGTAAGTAAAACATGAAACAACAAAAAAACACCGGTGAATTAAATGTAATTAAGATAGAATCAAACCTGTTGTAGGACATTTTGATTTTGTTGGGACTTGATGAGAGTCCACATCTTAGCACAAGGATAATGTAAGTTTGATAACAAAAACTATAAAGAACACAAAGAAATGAGTTAGTGTACAATCAATTAGTAATGTGTAGAAATTTGTTTAGTTTCATCTTATGTAAAAGATAAAATTAAATGCACTGAAGCTAAATGATTGTCAAGTGAGATGTTGGCTCATGACCATATAGTTATTTTTGATACATCTAAACCGGACACTTTGTATGTAACAAATAACCAAAATTTCAATTTCTCTCCTGTTGTATTGAATACGTGATGAATACGTTGTATGAATTGTTGAATGACCATATAGTTATTTTTGATACCTCTAAACTGGACATTTTGTATGTAACAAATAACCAAATTTCAATTGGTCTCCTGTTGTATTGTTATGTTAAAATACATTGAGAAAGGTATACGATTGCCATATATAGCATTATAAGGTAAGCTAGAAACAAACCCCATTGGAATCAAACACCATGCCTCTTGTTCCACCAAGTAATCGTTTGAACCATATTAATATTGAATATTATAGCAAAATGTTTACTCTTTTGATTGTATTTATGACAAGTTGGCATTAAAAATTACATTTTTAATATCATGAGATTGTTGTTTCTTGATGCCTTTAGTCTGGGCACTTTCTATATTTAAGACAATGTAACAAATAACCAAATGTGAACAATGTCATTCAAATACATTGAGAAAGGTACAAGATTGCCTTACATAGCATTATAAGGTAATCCAGAAACAAACACAATCTATATACATTCAACAAGTTGGTGTGTCATGAATTTGATCTAGGATCTATTGCAGTCAAGTATCAGACAACTATAGATGGGATGATTCAGTTGAAATTAATCATATCTGCGTCTTGTTCCATTAAGTTGACATTTAAACCAAAATGAACTTGATCTAGGATCTGCTGGATTCAATACTTAAATTGCTGATACAACAAAAAAATAATTTTTTAAATAAGATGAAATTGTTAAAAACAAATTTTAATGTATGAATTCAAATAATTAAATATAAATAATAACTTTAAAAAAGTTACATAGTGACATTGGTTTTTTGTAAAGTATTGAAATTTGTGACTTTGTAATTAATTTAGTAATTTAAATATGTGTTTGGTGCGCATTGTCATAAACATAGACGAGACAATAAATGAAGAACCTGACTATAACATCAACCATTTTATTGTTGTATAGGTGTAAACATATAGAGTACAAGTGAGTGTAGATGACTATCCTTGGGTGTGTGAGCATGTAGATACTTTTTCTAAGAAAAGTAAGTAGGTCATGGATTTGCTAGTGATGTATTGAGATAGATGGGCATTGTAGCAAAAAAAATAATAACCATACTAGGTGCAGGTGTTGATGCTGGTGTGAGTCTTGTGGTAGTGCGTTGCGTGGTACAGTGTATTTAAGAAGAGAACATCTTAGATATTTCGGAAACTAAGAACCTTTTGATATCAACACTTCCTAATTATATCCGATCTCACCAAGGCATATTTTTTTCTGAAAAATAGTAACCCAAAACTATTTTGCAAAAACTTGGTCGTTTTATAACAGTGGGACTTGGCCCATGGTGGGTCTAGCTTATAAGGATAGTGAACGAACGATATACTGAGGACAGGGGCTTTAGAGACATAAATGACACCATGTAATTTTCACTTTAGAAAATTGCCGATATCTTGGAAACTAAGAATCTTTTGACATTAACACTTCCTAATTATGTCCGATCTAACCAAGGCGTATTTTTTTCTGAAAAATAGTAACTAAAATTATTTTGGACAAAAAACCTGGCCGTTTTATAACAGTGGGACTTGGCGCACGGCGGGCCTAGGTTATATCACAGATTAATGGAATACAGTATCAACATCCAAATCAACATTCCTCTGAACGTCAAATTGTTGTGTGGAAAACAAAATCCAATATACATCTATCTAAAGGTACGAAGAGATCTGTATTGAATAGTATTGGAAAAAAATGCTTAACGTTCACAAACAGTGTAGAATTATTGGTTCTGGGAATTAGTGAAAGTGTTTTTGGAAAGGCTTTATCAGATCAACTCGAAATAAGCAACGCAATGGGGGCAGCAGAAGGGGAATTCAGCGAGCAAGCGATGCAGGCAATCGGAATTTTTGTAAATCAAAAACAACTGTCCTTACCGAAGACTCTGATCACTTTCGACGCGATCAGAGAATGGGGTACAATCTACTGCACGGCGTTGAGAAATGTGTTATGTGAAGCGAACAAGACCATTGGCACATCGTTTGAGAAGGACGTCCTGAAAAGTCGACTACGCGAAGAGTACGGAGTAATGAAACTCAACATACAACGAGAGGTTGCTGAGAGTTTAGAAAGATATCAAAGTACGTTTCAACAACTAGCAAAAATAAATGACTTTTGTTGTTACATCATTTTTGGTGTTAGCTTCAGTGATGAAGGGGACGGTTCAGTAGATACGTCCGTTCTCGTAAGAAACATTATTTCCGCGTGGTATGATCTTGGAAAAGTGCCGTTAAATTTGAAGCAACACGAGATTGAGCGCTTAAAGCGAACATTGTGGTGTTTTCCATTAGCAGAGCTGATGAGGCTCGGAAGATTTAGCTTCAACGACGAAGTTGAGCAGAAAAACTACTGGACAATTGAAGATTTGTTTGACGATTCAACAGATCAATAGAAAGTGGAGGACCTTTACTACGATCTATTTTCGACAAATCTTTCAACAATACGGTAAATTTTGAAAAAGCATGTGCTCAAATTATGGATCTCTTTCTGTTTGTTACTTTATACAATATTTTTTTACACTTTGAAATATAATTTGTTTTGTATAATTTGAGTAACTGATTAACCCACCATTTAGCATATAGTTATTTCTGTAGTGATAAGGTTTTTTTGGTTAGCATTCATTAATTCTACTACTATATATTTTTATGTACCTAGAAGGCAATGATGTCAATTCTCAGTCATCTACCGTAGCAGGTACGCGTGCTCCAGATGTAGCCTAGGGTTTTTGTTTCTCCTGTCATTTCGCTACGTATTTTTTCTAAGAGGGGTAGCTCGGTTATAGCTGTCTCAAACTGTATCTTTATATAACGTTGAAAAAACAAATTCGGTAGTAAAATTAATAAAACGTTTTCAGTTCATCTAAACAAGCGTGATTATAATTTTGGTAGTTTCTATTGTAACCTGTTACATGATTTACATAATATAAATCACAAAATTCCCAAAACTAGGACTATATATGTCAAAATCAAGCAAAAAATGTTTGTATCTACTTCCCTATGGGAAATAGGTTTGGTCATGGATATGTCTAAAGAGAATGGTCTCAGTTCATCTAATCAGCTGTTATTATTATTTTATACTAACAATTCAATACACTAGCGCTGATAGTTTCTATGGAAACCTGTTACATGTTTTCCATCTTAAAAATCGCCAACAACCCAGAGCTAATACATTCCATGTCAAAATAAGACAAATAATATACAAATATCAAAATATTTTATTTTCCAAAAACACATTCCAGAATGTAGTATCAATTGATTTTACAAGATTTGTTGTCATTTGGCTCTTATATAAATACTTTGATTTTATATTTTAGTAAAATCGCTAAAGATAATCAGTACTCGTATTTTTTGAAACATTTTCAATTATCTACAATAAATATTCATTTTTATACAAAACTTCCGTCAAATCTACAACAATTAACAAATTCCTTAAAATGATAATAAATATACAAAACAAAATAAAATAGACGATACTTAACTAACTAACTACTAACTAACTATCAACTTACTAACTAACTATCAACTTACTAACTAACTACTAACTAACTATCAACTACTAAAGTGATTTATTCTGATTATTAATTATATCCCAAAAATCTGTGATTTTTAGTCACAGATCCATTCACTTCACAGGCATTAACAGTTTCGTACTAGAAGGACAAGCAGGTTAGGTCATGTTAGTACTCCGTATTGCACGGACCTAGCAGGTTAGGTTGTGTTAGTACTCCGTATTGCACGGACCTAGCAGGTTAGGTTGTGTTAGTACTCCGTATTGCACGGACCTAGCAGGTTAGGTTGTGTTAGTACTCCGTATTGCACGGACCTAGCAGGTTAGGTTGTGTTAGTACTCCGTATTGCACGGACCTAGCAGGTTAGGTTGTGTTAGTACTCCGTATTGCACGGACCTAGCAGGTTAGGTTGTGTTAGTACTCCGTATTGCACGGACCTAGCAGGTTAGGTTGTGTTAGTACTCCGTATTGCACGGACCTAGCAAGCAGGTTTTGTTAGTGTTCTGTAAATTACAAACAGAAAGTGTACAAATTTCAATATTTACAATAAACAATCAGAAGAGTAATTCTATCATATTCTATATCCACAAGGTAATCTATTCCACGGACCTAGCAGGTTAGGTTGTGTTAGTACTCCGTATTGCACGGACCTAGCAGGTTAGGTTGTGTTAGTATTCAGCAGGTTTGGTTACAGTTCCACAAAATAGAACACCACATTCATTGCCTAATCATTACTTCGGTTATGTAAATTGTAGGATGACGCCACCCTTTTAGTTATAAAAAATAGAAGGAATGCAGTTCTAAATACAAAAATAATGATCAAGCTGTAAAATGGATAGGAATAACAACAAAAATTAGAAACATATTCCTCACTTATCCTTAGCAATAATCCTTGACCACATCAATTAATTTACCCACATTAATTACTAAAACAGGTTGATTGACATACAATTATCGTGAAAAGTTCTAGATGTCCTCAACAGTTGCACGGACCTATCAAGCAGGTTTTGTTAGTGTTCTGTAAATTACAAACAGAAAGTGTACAAATTTCAATATTTACAATAAACAATCAGAAGAGTAATTCTATCATATTCTATATCCACAAGGTAATCTATTCCCCGCTCTGTTTTTAAGTCAATATGAATTGAAATGATAAAGGTTGGACTGAATAATTTTTATTCTGAATCTGATTCTTCACTATCTGTTGGTGTGTAGACTCCAAAATTAGATGCTGTTCGTTTTTTTGTAAACGAAGTCTTCCTTACATATTTCCCGATAGCAGCAAAAAATATTTTTTTGGGGTTTCTATTACCATTGTAATTCAAGTCGGCTACGTTTTGTGGTAAACTAAACCGACTTGCTCCGACCTCAAGATCTTCTGTTTCTTCTTCACTGAGGGATTCCAACTCTTCCATACATCCTGCTGCTCCTTCACTTTCCTCTTCTTCGTTAGCACCTACTACACCTGCTGCTCCTTCACTTTCCTCTTCTTCGTTAGCACCTACTACATTAATACTTTGCATGAAACTGGTTGAAAGTTGTTCCTGTGTTAAATTATAATTCCATTCTTCTCCACTCGTTTCTTCCACATTAATGTTTTCGGCGAAGTCGGATTGATTAAACTCCGATAATACATTCAATTCTTCACTGTCTTTAACAAACGGAGCTGTTGTTATAGGGATGCTATCAACAGGTGCCATGGCAATAGCAAGACGAATTATTATTAATGTGAAACAAGAATTAGTTTTATTAAGTTAGTTAGTTAGTTAAGTTAGTTATTAGTTTTATTCTAATGATAAAGATTTAATCATAGCCGCCACCGATACAGCAGAAGCAACATTGGATTGGAATATTTCTCTTGGGAGGATTGTATGGTGAGTACCTCATCTTCGGTTAGCTGATCAACACCGTATTACACTGCTGAAACAATTAAAATCCGATAGAGATATAGTTTTACCATTTCGAAGTTGTGGTAAAAATGGTGTTGTAAAAGTAAACTTTTTGCATTGAGGGGGGTATAAAAGGAAGAGTAGTTCAGTTTACTGGTGGACACCGGTGTAGTAACAATGTAGACTAAGGAGGAAGGTGTAGATATACCAAGTTTAATGGGAAATACGAACACACTTCAAGAATCATTGTGTACCGTATTTAAAAATAATAATAAAAAATATATAAAAAATTTTCATATAAATTCTAATAAGAAGGCCGATTAAGACAGCCATGTAGTTTTGTTCCAGCTTGTTGTAGGATGACTCACTATTGTAAACCCTGAAGAAAGATTCTGATTGGATGTTGGAGTCACAGGGTCCAAGCAAACTGTAACCCACCGAAGTTATAAATAGAGGTGCAGAGCTATGTGCTCCTCCTTTTTAGTTCAGACTCAGTAGTGATTGGTATTAAAAATGTAAAATTATCAATGTTACCTTCTAAATTTTGAAGTGCCCCAATATTTGGGTAAGTCATTATTATTTTCCTTCTGAAGGGTATTTTTCTTTTAAAAATGATATAATTAATAAATAATTAACTGAATTGTTTTTTTTTCTAGGGCTTATGGTACTTATGTAACTACTGAAATTTATGTAAATGGAATAAAATAAAGAAAGAACTATTAAGTGTCTTAACCGGCAATTAAAGGATTATTTTCAATTAAAGGATTATTTTCAAATGCAAGATTTTATTAAAAGAATAATTGTTATGAAGCTCAAAAGTGTGTTATTTACTTTTTATTTATCAAAACTAAAAAAAATTACATGTGTATCAAACTCAACTGGTACAATTGTCAGAGTATTTAGTGTTTAACGATGATGGTAAAAAGAAAAATAAAGAAGAAGATAAAAAGTTATCACAAAAAGTAGTAAAAAGAAGAAAAAGGTTGAAGCAGTAGAAGTGAGTTTGAATTATCTTACGGAAGTATTTTTACGGATGTTCTACCCAATCTCAAAATGTATGAACAAAAGTGTATCGATTGGATTAGTCAAGTCTGCATATTATTCACCCAATGTGGTATTGAATCACGGGTTTAAAATGTTAATGTTTACAAAAAATGCTTAAAGATAGTTTGTGGTACAACTTTTGATTATAAACAGTATTGTATTAGACAAGGTTTGTTACTTTTTGAAGCCAATAACTCCGATAATATTAAAGACAATTATAATCAATTAGATATAATAATTTATTTATTCTTATTGAAGTAACAGAAGATAAATATAATTTTACAGCATAAAAGAAAGATACTAAACATTCATAGTTCAAATGCCAGATAATGTCATTAATAGATTTCTAAAAGCCACTTAAACACAATATGGTTCCAATAACTGTATATTTTATGCTTTTATACAAATGAGATTTTATTAAAAAATTGAACCTTTAAACTAAAAAATAAATCTTGAATTTATGGTGGTTAGTTACCCACACAACACACAAAGTATCCGTTACATATCAGAAACATTTCAATGTTTAGACGAGACACCCAGCGGCAAAGGCGTACGTTCGATACTTCTACCAACATCACATCCACCGTCAAAGACATAACATAACTAAAAAGTAACACAGATACATATCTGAAACATAACACTGCAATGTTTTTGAAATATTACGAAAACATATCACTGTTACTCAAATTATGGTTTTGGTTACAATACCCCCAATATTACACTACTATTTCGAATTTAGCAACGACTTAACACAACACTTTAATGATTCTAGTTCTTGTCATATAACCCTCAAAATTACACTACTTATTTCAAGTAATAATTTAATTTAAAATTTTGTTGCATTTTCAGTTTTAAGGTTTGAAATACATTACTTGATAAAAAATAGTCAGTTTTATAACTACGTATTTTTATTCCAACCCTGCAGTTATATGTTATGAAAATGCTGTATTGCTTTTGGTGTGAAGAATAGGTGTCAAGGCTAATGCCGTTGTTTCAGAAGATAGAGCGATAAAAAGCATTTTATTTAAAGACTTCATGCACGCAATATAACAATCGTGCGTGACCCCACTCCTTTATATATTTATCGTTAGACGTTACGTAATTCGCTGAGTCGGCTAGTTTTTTTCGCTAAAAGAATAGGATCAGCTGTTTAGATGAACTGAAAATTGCTTTATCCATGATTTAACTTATTTTCCACAGGGAAGTAAATACAAACGTTTTTGCTTAGAGTAGTTATAAATTAGAATCTCCCATTTCCACTAAAAAAAAATAATTTTGAAATGTCTTATCATTTCAGTATTGTTATTTACTATACAAAGACCCAGAATATCTATTATTTCACAACGAACTCGTAATATTATTAGACTTTAAAACATGGGAAATCTTAAAGTTAACATATATTAACGGGTTTAGTCAAAAAGAGTAGTTCTAAATATATTTTACTTGTTTTCTCCACCTTCTTAACTTTTATAGGGTAGCATCAATATTTGTTCAAAGAGAATCATGTAGGAATAATTATTTTTATATCACGTGTTTTTAACTTTTAATGCACTTTGCAATGGCTTGAGGATTGCTGAAAATATTTATCATCAATAAATATTACAATAATAATATTGTTTTGAGAACCACAATACATGTTCGATAGCCACAAACTGAGTTACGCATCCCTTCAGGTTATGTTTAATTCCGAGATATTTCAGTTTACTGATTTCGATAGTACTTTTAGTATTCCATTATTATTGAAGGATAGTATGGTGGTGGGGGAAATATTTGGGTCGGTGGTTTTTACCAGACAATTACGCAGTCGTCTGCTGTTTGTCGCCGGGTATGGACTCCAGTCAGCTCCAGTCAAATATTGTAACTTCTTCAACTGGAGAACAACCTGTTCATTGCGAGGTTCAAAGTAACGGTGATGAAAACATACAAATTTAAGAGGTTTCCAGCACGACTAAGTCGGACGTCGAGGCTATACTGTTATCTTTAGTTGGGATTGACTGATATTTATTGAACTCGCTTATTATTATTGAACTTTTTTATTATTTTGCACAAACTCATTACCATGTCCTGTATTTGTTCTAAAGGCATCACAGATGTCCTCTTCTTTTCCTAAATTTTTAATTTTACGCTTTCTTCCATTCCAATGACTATCTTCTGATCTTCTTCTTGCGTCGTAAAAATGCTTTGGAAATGAGATTCAACAACAATGAAGGCATTTAGATATGTTCCGTAAGGTTGAGCTTTCCGGGCGGTATCTGTGTACACTACAGCATCACAGAAGGCACGTACACGTGGAAAAAGGTCGCAGCGGTAACGGCGCTGAAGTTTGAGAGCGAACGATGTATGTGAAGCTTCTGTATCACACCGTTGCATAATGTGAAACCCGTTATGAGTAGGTGCCAGACCAACGAGGTTGTGGAAGCGACGACATGCAAGATTTTTGCGTTGAAAGGCAGGGAGACCACGCCGATTGATACAGAAATTTCGTCAGTGTTCTGTGAGGAAAAAATCGAGCAGAAAGATATCGACTTTATTCACCTGTGGACCGACGACTTGAACGACCGTTGGTTGCAGGACCTGCGTCGAGAAGACGACAGCCCTTTGACGGTGGAGGAGTACAAGAAATTTGAAAATTTCAAGACGCTCATTTTCAAAGACCCCGTGAAATTGTTCACTACTCCAAAAAACATATGTTTCGTGGACAAGGATGTAATTGCGTTTATGTCGAGCATTGAGAACGAAGTATTGGGCTATATGGTTTTCGAAAACTAATATCGTTTTCGAGTTACCCAGAAAAACCGAAGAGAGATAATTGGATTGTACTTTTATCCGATGACGAGGTTTTACCTTCCGATCGCTTGAAAACATCTATTGCTGCCGTTACTTCCATCCCTCCGCTTGTGCCGTCATAGTTTTTTGTGTCATGGGATGCACTGGTTTTTGATTTGAGTCTTTCCTGAGTCCATACTTGTGACAGAAAACACGCCGTTCAACTATGTATGGCCGCGCTTCTGCCACGAACCATCAAATACATCCGCAATATTGTTGTCCCCCTCATTTTCTATGATGGCTTCCCGAGCTGCATGTGGCATTGTTCCCTCAGCAACTTCTTCAACAGCTTCATGAATGACTTCATTGTAATCCTGAAATCTGTAAGGAGGCTTTGGTACCATAATTGAGCACAGTATATCTGCCGCAGCTTATTTTTCCCTATGGAACGGAAACCGTAGCCTACACACAGCGTAGGTTTATATCAAAAAATCTTTTTTCTGTTTTCTTGCTACTGTAGAAATAGTTTTCAAAACCACATTCATTACATAATAAAAAGTTGTGCAGCAAGCCCCATACGATTTTCTGGAATTTCACAGATTTGTAAACTATTACTATCACATTCGACACATTTTGCCGAGGAAAGTAAAATTTGGTTTAAAATTTCTAAATTTACAATCATGTTTCCCTTTATATTTTTGGAAGGAACATACTCATCACTGTCATCACCACACCTGGGCAAGTACATCAATTTATTTTCTGAAGCAGAATTTCTAAGTTCACAAGTTGACTTTTGATTTTTATCTAGGCTATGGCTAGGACTTGTAGACCTAGGCCTAGGCTCTAAAATGTCATCTGAATTTGTATCATGAAAAGACACTGCTTTTTTATTAGTGTACCTGTTTCCTTTAAAACCATTCTTTCAAATTTTTTTTAATTCTAGGCATTTTTCACAGATTACAAGTCACTGTTAGTATCACTACACTTCTCTAATATCAAAACTAGCAATCACCATCACACTAACATCAAAAATAAACAAACAATAATAGGTTAATAAACATATGTTTGGTTTTTTCAAACGTCTGGCATAGCAGAAAGCAGGTTTTAGTAAACTGCTAACAATACAAAGAGTAAAAAAATAACAGGAAATAACCATCATATATATATATATATATATATATATATATATATATATATATATATATAATATCATGCAAACGACAGTGTAAAATGTGACAAACTTGTGTGTAGGCTGCCACATTAAATATTTTTTAAGGAAATATATACATTAAATATACATGTGTTGTATATGTAAATGTTCAGAAATAATTGTAGAATCCAATAAAATAAAAAACAGAAAAATAAAAAAATATAATTTTTTGACTGGAAGGTTCCCTTAAACGAACGGGAGATCGTTATTACGTTTAATGGTTGAGATTTCCAAGCAGATCATGGGTTAACAAGACCGATATTATTAGTGTCAGGTGTCGGTGGCTGTGGGACTTGGCACACGGGGCATGTGGTTTTATTTTTCTTAAAAATGATGTTGTATAGTATCAGGCAATAGATTAGATATGAAGAAAGGCTTGTTTGGTTTACTCTTGTGTTATGAACAGCTGCGTCTATGTAAGGTGTGTGCTTTGTGTTTATTTTTAATGAAAATGAAGTTGTATAGCATCATGCAGTAGATTGGTAATGAATAAAGGCGGGAGTTTTACAAATTGTTCAATCTGCGCAAAAATAATCCCAAAAAGATTTTGGGCTTAAAACGATTTTTTTGTAGTAAAATGGGAAAAATGAGCTGATTTGCTGGGCTTAAAATGGTATATTGCAATAATTAATATGGTAAAAAGTGTTGGTTCGGGCTTATTTTTGTGGGTATGCATCTACTAACGCAATTACATCCTTGTCCACGAAACATATGTTTTTTGGAGCAGTGAAAAATTTCACGGGGTCTTTGAAAATGAGCGTTTTGAAGTTTTCAAATTTCTTGTACTCCTCCACCGTCAAAGGGCTGTCGTCTTCTCGACGCAGGTCCTGCAACCAACGGTCGTTCAAGTCGTCGGTCCACAGGTGAATAAAGTAGTGGATATCTTTCGGATCACATCTAAATAAAACAATGGAAGATTGTAAAGTAAGTTTAATCCAAGTGAATGTTATCTCATCGACCAATGATTACTATTCGAGTCAGGTTTTGGATTCAAATAATAATTCTTAAACATAAATAGTAAAACCGTTACAGAGTAACGGTAATTACCCCTAATTACTGTTTCCTCCACCCATTTTTAGATAAACTTGAAATACTTATAGAAAATCTCAGTAATAAGTACAATAATGTTATTTTAGCTGGTGACATCAATATCAATGTTCATAAAAAAGACAATATTTATATGAAATTTAAAAATTTAAATGTACAACATGTCTTATAAAATAGATTTTGCTACAAGGGTCACTTCGAACTCAGAATCTGCAATTGATAATTTTATCACTAATATAAATTCAATTAGAATGGAGGTAAGGGGTATGATAACTAGAATATCTGATCATGATGCACAGATTTTGGATCTCTGCAACAATAAAAGTAAACATAGAAATAAAATCAAAAGAGAAACTAGAATGTTTAATAGTGCAAATGTAAAAGGTTTTGTAGATAATATTTCAAAAGAAAGCTGGTTGGAGGTTTACCAAGCGCCTTTGGAGAATAAGTATGACAAATTTGACTCAATATTTAAATACTATTTTGACATAAGTTTCCCCAAAAAATTAAATTTTAAAAAGCCTCATGTTGAACAGAAATGGATAACAAGTGAGCTGAAAAATTTAAAGTTTTAAATTATTCAGCTAGAAAGAGAGTACAGGGTAACAAAAAACCAAACTTTGAAAAACTACATAAAAACAAAAAATATATTTCTCAACATTACTCTTCAAAATACCCAAAGAAAATTAATAAAGGAAAAAATTCAAAACGCCACAAACAAGGTAAAAACAACCTCGTCCATCATAAAGTCAAAAACAGGAAATGATTACAAACAAAATAATAATATTGACTTATTGGATCAAAATCAAATAGTTTAAACCCATTAAAAATCAGTGAAACATTTAATAACTTTTTTATAAATACAGTAGATAATTTAATAATCCCCAATATCCCCCATTGAGTCCATTTACTCACACAAACATAACTGAATATAAATTTGTTTTAAGACAGTATGTGAGACGGATATATCTAAAATAATAACATCTTTTGAAAATAAATACTCAACTGGTATTGATGAAATCCCCATAGCTTTATTTAAAAAGTTAACTACACCGATTCTAAAACAAATAACACATCTGGTTAATTCCTCACTGATTTCAGGTATTTTTCCAAACAAATTAAAACTATCTAAAGTAATTCCTGTTTTTTAAAACAAGAGATCCCAAAGATGTTTCATGCTATTGACCATTCTCTTTGCTCCCAGCCTCTTCGAAAATTTTCGAGAAAGTTGTATATAATCAGTTTCTTAATTATTTAGAGTTAAACAATCTATTGGACAAAGAGCAGCATGGATTCAGACGAGGAAGGTCAACTGTTACTGCAGGAGTTGATTTTATTAAAGAAATTGTCGATGCAATTAATAATGGGGAAAAAGTTATAGGCATTTTTCTAGATCTATCTCGCGCCTTTGATAGTGTCTCCCATACAAAATTTAAAGAAAAATTAAAAACGCTAGGAGTGCAAGGAAAGGAAAGCGCTTGGTTTCCCTCCTACCTAAATAATAGGTTACAATACGTAGAAATCGAACATTTAGAAGAAGGGTCACATTGTAATTACCTTAAGAAATATTATAGTACACCGAGGAAAATTATGTATGGAGTTCCCCAGGGATCGATACTTGGGCCATTATTATTTTTGTGTTATTTAGAGGGGCTGCCTCAAAAAGAAAGTTTGGGCTCTGTGCAGATGACACCAATTTAATCATAAGGGGTAATTCTTGTATTAGTTTAACTAAATCCTCTGGTATTGATTTAACAAATTTAAAAACATTTTTGGATCAAACAATCTTTTTTTTTAATTCTACAAAATCAAATGTCATTTCCTTTTCTACACATCAAAATAAAATGCAAATCAATCCTCAAATTCACGTCATTAATAAATTATTAATGCAAACTACCGTAACCAAATTTTTAGGACTCGCTGTAGATGAAAATCTTTCCTGGAATAAACATGTAGAAAACATATTAGAAGTAAACATTAACTAAGAATTTTTAGGTGTGGAAATTTATGTCTTTTCTTTCTATTATTTTCATGCATGGTATAGTAGAATGCACAATAGTAGTAGTTTTACACTTATCTTTTGGTTTTTTTATTAAGGGTTGACCTTGAAAATAACCAACTAATAATCCGTTGTTTAAAACCTCTTTTGTTGTTATAGGTCAAAATTGATATTCACATTTTCTCCCTCCCTCCCCATCATGTTGTAATATATAAACCTTAAGAGATTTGTTATGACCATTATCCTGTTGTTATTTTCTAGACACCATGGATCCCTGTTCAAGAAAATTAACAAAACCAAACCCAGTAAAAGCACCGGTACCAAGGACATCATTACTCCTGTCGGCATTAGCTGCGTCTGTGATAACACCGGAGGACCAGTCTCAAACTGCAATAACCCGCATGCTTTCAATTACAGTATCCCCCATTTCCATCCTGAAATCCCCTCTAAACCCGACTAAAAATTCTCCAAAAACTAATTCTACCCCACCAACTACTGTAAGGCAGCTCTTCTCCTCCCCTAAAAAACAACCCTCTCAAAAAATCTTAAACTCCGAACTTCTCTTTCCACTGAAAAATCATCTATTCCCTCTGTCATCCCATCTGAAATCTTTTTGAAGTTACAATCCAAACGGAAAACCTCTTTTAAAGCAACACTTAACAAAATTCAATGTGCGCATATTTTTTTTAAAAAGGGGCAAGAAAAGGTGAGCGCTGTGACTAGTCCTGATTTTCAGAAGCAAAGTTATGCTACCTCCATAACAAAGAGAAAACAGGATGGTACCCACTCAACCTATTATTTAAAAAAAAACATCGCGTCACCAGTGAGTAAAAAACGTGAGAAATTGGAAAAATCTCACACTCCAAACAAAACAAAATGCCCCCACATGTTGAAATGGAGAGTTAGATGGTGCCTTCGAACGTCTCACCTATTTCTATTAAAGATATTCCTTTATCAGTGAGTGAGAAAATTGAAACATCACATACTTTAAACAGACCAACATGTCCCACAAGTAGAAATAAAATGTTACATCAATGAGATAGTTACCGATTAATCGTTGTAAACGCCCAGACGGTGTAACATTGGTGTGTGACGAGAGAGTATGAGGAGTGAAAGGAGAGAAGGTAAGGTAGTGAGGGACGGTGTAGCGCGTTTGTGTGTGATGTATAGAAGGAACGTCAAAGTATGTACAGAGAGTAAGTTGGTGATAGTTGGGAAAAGATATTATTTACTTACAGTAGCAGTAGTTTGGCGTGCGTATTTGTTTTGACGGGCACGGGGATAGAGTGTGTGTGTGTGTGTGGGGGGGGGGGGCCAACGACCCGGTCGGCAGCCCGCCCCCTGCCGCTTTTGGGTCCCGAGGCTCAGGTGAACGAGGGTTTGTGATCCTTTTGTTGGATTAACAGTCAGACCAGGTCCCAAAAGAAGTCTATAAATTATTCAGTGGAAGAATAGAACCTAGCGGTTCTGTTTGTAAAACAGGTTCAGTTAAAAGCTAAGGTAGTAAACTTTATATTGGGCTTCTATTCAGCATAAAAATGTTAAACTAACATATGTTTAAGGACAATAAAACAAAATATGACAGTTTAAGCCACAAAACGTTTATTAAAAAAAATTGTTAGTAAACTGTTCTAATCTAATATTATTAAAAAAAGCAAAAAATTCCTTGTTCGAACTGTTTGAACAATGTTTTTTAAGGTGACTGGATGTTCACGACTTGGTCCAACACCGTCGTATTGAAGTCCGTAGCACGGTAGAGCGTCGTATGTCTCGATTTCCTCTGGCGTAAATATGGGGAGAAAACGGCGAGGAAGAAAGACATTGACAATTTCGTTTTTAGCAAAAAGTAAAACGGCTATAATGCCCTCATTTCCTCCTTTCTCGCCAAACATTTGTCTTTTGATTTGCACCCGTTTAAAATGGAGAACAGGGTACACCTTTCCTTTTTCAAGTTTATTCAATTTTATTGTTGGTGTTACGTTAGCCGAACTAAGTTTATTAAACTCCTCCTCAAGGGATGACTTGCTTGTTGTAGGTGTGTTGGTGCTTGAAGAACTCGCCATTCTAAAACAAAAACAAACAAAAAAATTATTGTAGGTGTATAGTAAAATAAATACTGATAGTGTATGAAAACAAGTTTTAATCTCTCTTTTTCTCGTATTAGTCCCTATACCTAATTTTTTCTCCCACTCTATCTCTGTCTCTCTCAATCCTAGAAGAGGAAGGGTCAGCGTCTTAATCTTTTTTTATGCCCCCACTTCTTTTCCTACGCTAGATATATAAAACGTAAGATTTTGAGTTTGTTAGTTGCGGCAACATGAACGTGTCAATTAGATTTTTTAACAGAGACGTTGAGTCTGCGTTTGTTTTAGTCGCGCAGCTGAGAGAACGGCTGTCGGAGTTTTTCTTTGTGGGTAAGTGTTTAAGTTCTTTAATAAAATAAATTTAACTATATTTACGCAATTATATTTTTCTTTACTAAATCTTAAAAAGCGTAAATGTTATACCTTTAAATAAATTACTAATCTTAAATTTAATATTTTTTAAATTCCTTTTAAAATATTACAATATTAATTAATGTTTAATATATACATACATGTTTAAAACTTTTACAATTATAATTTACAATCGAAGAAAAGACAAGAGAGTATATGTTTTATACATTTAAAAATTTATATGCACCTAAATTACTGTTTAAAAACTTAAGTTTAGGGGGGCTGACCCAGTTATCGCAATGATTTTTGCATGGTTTTGGAAAAACATTTTTTTCTCCATTATTTTTTTACCTATTGAATTCAAACTTTCAGGTTAGGTAAATTAATACTTCTTACATATAAAAAAAAATAATTTTATGATTCTAAAAAAAATATTTTTATTTTTATATTAGTGAGAAAAACTTTTTTTTAAGATTGTTTTAGCATGATAACTTTATTTCCTTAAAAGATAATTTTAAAAACTAAAATTATTCTTGTTCCAAGACATAATAAGCACAGCCTAAACTAAAAATATATCAAAATACTTGAAAAAAAAATTTTCAGATTTTTTATTAATTAAGACTAAAGTAAACACTTTTTTTTAGTAACTATGGTAACAAATATAGGAAATATTTGATTTACCACATTCATTTAAGTTCAGGCTATTCCCACACTTATAATGAACATTTAGTAAAAATTTTAAGGTGATATCAAAAGTACTTTTTGAGATATGGTGTAAAAACTAAAAAAAAACACAAGTTTCGGTAAATCGCAGGCAAACACTTATAAACTGTTATAAAATAAAACAAAATATGACAGTTTAAGCCACAAAACGTTTATTAAAAAAATTGTTAGTAAACTGTTCTAATCTATTATTATTAAAAAAAAGCAAAAAAATTTCTTGTTCAAACTGTTTGAACAATGTTTTTTAAGGTGACTAGATGTTCACGACTTGGTCCAACACCGTCGTATTGCAGTCCGTAGCACGGTAGAGCGTCATATGTCTCGATTTCCTCTGGCGTAAATATGGGGAGAAAACGGCGAGGAAGAAAGACATTGACAATTTCGTTTTTAGAAAAAAGTAAAACGGCTATAATGCCCTCATTTCCTCCCTTCTCGCCAAACATTTGTCTTTTGATTTGTACCCGTTTAAAATGGAGAACAGGGTACACCTTTCCTTTTCAAGTTTTTTTCAATTTTATTGTTGGTGTTACGTTAGCCGAACTAAGTTTATTAAACTCCTCCTCAAGGGATGACTTGCTTGTTGTAGGTGTGTTGGTGCTTGAAGAACTCGCCATTCTAAAACAAAAACAAACAAAAAAATTATTGTAGGTGTATAGTAAAATAAATACTGATAGTGTATGAAAACAAGTTTTATAGCCAGACCGGGCTGTAAAAACCCTGCGCAGAACCTCAGTTTCCAGCTTGGCTCGCGCACGCATGTAGGAGCGGCAGAGGGGAAGGGATTGGAGCGGTGGTGGGGGTCAGTTGCTAGCGCGCCGTCTCACCGTTCACGTGGTCCGTGCCTGTGTGTACACCGAGCCTTCAACCTAACCGTGCCACCCCGCTGTCTCGTTGTGTGTGTTTAGTGAATGTTTAGCATTTAGTTTTGTTATTATGGCTTCGACGTCAAAGTCAGCTTGTAGTTCAGGACGCCCTTTACGTGGTCAGGCTCGTGAAGTAGTGTTTAATGTATATAGTCACCTAAAAGAACAAAAGGAACAATTTAAATTGAAATACAATGTGGTTGAAGCTACGAGCACAGCTACTGGTGTTTCTGAATCACTAGTTAAGAAAATTGCGGCCGAAGGAAAACAATCTCTTGTTAAAGGCAAGTTGACTTTTTCCACTCCTCAAGGGAAAAAATCTCCTCGGGCGAAAAAAAAAATTGTTGTTGACGACTTCACGCAGTGTGTAATTAGAAGGAAAATACACGACTTTTATGCTGTAAAAAAAATACCTCCAACATTGGCTAGACTGAAATCTGTATTAGAGGAGGAAAATGTATTGAAATGTGGAAGAGAGTATTTAAGAAATCTACTTTCAAAAATGGGGTTTAAATGGTTGAAAACCCAGACTAAAAGAAAATTGATAATGGAACAACCACATATTGCAAGTTGGCGCACAAACTATTTACGTGAGATTCGTAAGCTAAGGAATGAGAAAAAAAATATTGTTTATGTTGATGAGACATATGTAAACAAAAACCACACTACACCAATGTGCTGGCAATCAAAGGAAGAAGTAGGGTTTACGAAAGATATTGGTAAAGGTCCACGATTGATAATCATCCATGCCGGTGGTGAGCAGGGATTCGTCCCAAACGCCCTGCGTATATGGGATAGCAGGAAAAAATCTACCAAGAAAAACAAAAATCCGACAGACGACTATCATGATGATATGGATTTTGCCAATTTTTCGAAGTGGGTCAGAGAATGCCTGATTCCAAATATACCTCTTAACTCTGTGATTGTTTTGGATAACGCAAGTTATCATAACAAACAAGAAGATAAGAAACCAAACAGTTCGTCTTTAAAGGCTGATATAAAGCAGTGGCTTACCAGGCATAACATACCTTTTACAGAAACGATGACGAAACCGGAGTTATTAATGCGTATTAAAGGTGCCAATGTAAAACAATCTTATTCTGTTGATCAAATAATAACCGATGCTGGACACACAGTCATTCGTCTCCCCCCCCTATCACGCAGACTTAAATCCGATTGAGCTAGTTTGGGGTGATATCAAGGGTAGAGTGGCAGAATTAAAGACCGAATCAATGAAAGAAAAACAAGATATTTGTTTCAAACTCTTTAATGAATACAGTGTTGAAAAATGGCGAAAATGTTGCGAACATGTGTATAAGATAGAGGATGAATATTGGAAGAAAGATGCTATTATTGACGAGACAATAGACCGCTTCATTATTTCTGTTGGCAATGAATCATCTGACTCCGATGAATTTAGTGACAGTGAAAAGAATGATTGTGAAAGTGACAGTGATCTTGAATGTGCTTCAGTTTTACCTTTCGAGCAGTACTAACACAAAAATGGTAAGTGTTAACTTTATTCACTATATAAAGAAATTGTTGTAGGGGTTTATCTTAAAATACAATTACATTTTTATATTATTATAAAAAGTTTTCCTTGGTTAATAATCAAAGATTATACTGTACGTATTTTTATAATTTACATGACTCGGAAGCGTTTATATTAGGCCTACTACTATATAGACAAAGCATACATCGCGGCGACCGAGCCGCCACCACCACCGAGTGGCCTTCCCCCTCCCCGCCACCGTCGATCCAACCCGGCGGCGCGCTGCCCCCTCCACACTCCTACCTGCGCGAGGCAAAACGGCGCGCGGTTTTTTACAGAGTGGTCTACCTATAATCTCTCTTTTTCTCGTATTAGTCCCTATACCTCATTTTTTCTCCCACTCTATCTCTGTCTCTCTCAATCCTAGAAGAGGAAGGGTCAGCGTCTTAATCTTTTTTTATGCCCCCACTTCTTTTCCTACGCTAGATATATAAAACGTAAGATTTTGAGTTTGTTAGTTGCGGCAACATAAACGTGTCAATTAGATTTTTTAACAGAGACGTTGAGTCTGCGTTTGTTTTAGTCGCGCAGCTGAGAGAACGGCTGTCGGAGTTTTTCTTTGTGGGTAAGTGTTTAAGTTCTTTAATAAAATAAATTTAACTATATTTACGCAATTATATTTTTCTTTACTAAATCTTAAAAAGCGTAAATGTTATACCTTTAAATAAATTACTAATCTTAAATTTAATATTTTTTAAATTCCTTTTATAATATTACAATATTAATTAATGTTTAATATATACATACATGTTTAAAACTTTTACAATTATAATTTACAGTCGAAGAAAAGACAAAAGAGTATATGTTTTATACATTTAAAAATTTATATGCACCTAAATTACTCTTTTAAAACTTAAGTTTAAGGGGGCTGACCCAGTTATCGCAATCATTTTTGCATAGTTTTGGAAAAACATTTTTTTCTCCATTATTTTTTTACCTATTGAATTCAAACTTTCAGGTTTGGTAAATTAATACTTCTTACATATAAAAAAAAATTAAAAAAAAATAATTTTATGATTCTAAAAAAATATTTTTTTTATATTATTTTTATTTTTATATTCGGTAAATCGCAGGCAAACACTTATAAACTGTTTTAAAATTGTCCAGCTGCATAGGTAGTTCCCTCCTTTTCCTTGTCTGATCTTTCTTTTTCAAGTCTAAGTCTTCTTTTGGCCCTTCTTTCTTCCAAACTTGCCAGTACAGTCCTTTTATTAGTGTTGTACACTCGCCGAACGGCAAAGGTCTTCATACATTTTTCGAAATGGGATCCGATATCTATGTTTAAATGGTTTAAAACTTTTGATTTGGTATTATTGCCTTCATTAAAAATGAGTGAGGCTACATAAGCAGCTATCTCAACAACATCCTTCCCTGCAAACCCCCTTTTAGGACACAGTGACCACAAAACACTATTAAAACTTTCGTAGGAGTTCTGCGTTTTCCCCATTAAACATCTTCGAAGAAGGTTTGGCATGGAAAGGTCTTTGAAGATGGGTTTTATTTTCTCCATAATAGGTTTGGGAATTGTGTTTTTATGTTTGAAGGAGTCCAGACGCTGAGTAGCAACTGCTTGCTGGTAGTGGCACCAAGACTCAACCCCCGTTGGACAGAAGTGATGAAGCGGCTCTTTGTCAGTGCTCGCTTTATGATTCCATATGGCCCAAATAGCTTTCTGCATACTTATAAGGTCACCTTTGTTGCCTCTTATTGCATTGCCATAGTATATACAGATTTGGTTTACAATGGATTGGGTTAGCCTATTTTTACCACTAATTTTTTTTCCGTCACTCAGTATTTTTGATTTTAAATTTGATCTTAATTTCATTAACCGGTTATACATACGTTTCTGCACGTGTCCCACACATTCTTCTTTTACAATAGCAACATCAGGTCCATAAGGTTTAATTTCATTTACTGAAGTAAAAGTTGAAGTGTCCCCATCACCTATAAATTTGACGTAACGTAATCCATGGAAGTTTTCAGAGCGACTGAAGATAGTTTTCATTCCTTCTACCTCCATACTACCTGCTGAACCAAAGTGATTTTTTTTGCACTTTCCATTTTTCTTATGCTCATCCAGCCATTGATTGTATTCTGCACCTGACTTGGGTCCTTTTTTAGAGCTGCACCCATGACAAAAAGATGACAAAACTTCAACGTCAAGAATTTTTTGGGTTTGAGCCCCAATAACAGTGCATACACCATGCAAGGATGAATGTCCTCTCTTCATCCATGTGCCATCTCCTGACACTGCAACATCAGTACAAGGCCTAGGCCTATCATTATACTGATCTTCTGTAAGGGCAACCTCTTCTTTCGCAGCTAAAGCCATACTATCCTTCGCGGCTTGCTTAGTTGCATGCAAAATCTGCTTGTTAATTAGGTTGTAGGTGTTTTTAGATAGACCCGGCATATTCATTACACCGCAGAACTTTTTAAGGCTGTTAAGACCCTGACCAATGGACCTCATACCATAAACAGCTCTTCTGTTCACTTCATAAGAATTCTTCGTACTTTTCACTTGCCTACTCGTATGAAAATAGCCTGCCGATTTCGGTTCACAAGATTTACAGCGCAAAACTATTTTCGAACCTAAGCCTCTTACATTTGTCTCTATAATATCAACATCTCCATTGCAGATCATACATACTAAACTACTTTTTATTCCTTCAGACAGGCTCTCTAAGTCAATAAATCTGTAGCCAACAGGGTTTACTATAGTTTTAGGACTACAGGGGGGTAAGCTAGTTGATGGAGAGTTTACAGGAAGCCTAACCTTTATCTTCTTGCTAGAAGTACTGGCATGTTTTTCTTTCAAATCTGTGTATTTGTTTCCATGAAACTTCCTCTTCTTACTCCTATACACACCCTTTTTGCCCATATTATGTAAGCAAAAACAAACTATACTAAAAATCACTAACACTGCTTAGATTTTTCAAACTTTGGTATTATAACCAAACTTCACAATAAATAAACAACTACAGCTGTCTGTTGTAATATTTCTGATATAACACAGAGGTAAAAGAACAAAGACAGCATAGAAGAAAAAACCTATTAGTAGGAATGGTTTAGTACTGGCCCCTAACAAATAAGCTCAGTATTCGTGTCATTGGGGTTGAGTTTTTGCTAAAATTTGTTTGACATGCTTCTGAACTTTTAGCTGTAACTTGGCCTAGAACGATCGTAGACATATAAATTTGGTATGAAATTATTTGGAAATAAATGTAGAAAAATAAAATCTAATAAAAAAAAATGTGAAAAAAAATTTTTTTTTAATGGGTCAGCCCCCTTAAAGAAACCATAATAATTATTGACAAAAAAACTATTATAATAATAGCTATAAAATATTTTAAAAGAAATACTCAAATAGGATATTTAATTAATATTTAAATGTATTTCGACAAAACAAATATTTACATTCTTTACGCTAAATTATTACAAAAACGTGTAACGTGTAATACAAAATTTTATGCAACAAAACTACTGTTTAAAAACTTAAGTTTAAAGAAAATATAATAACTATGACAAAAACTATTATAATAAAGGTTATATAAGACTGTAAAGGAAAAATTTAAATAGGATATGTAATTTACAAATAATATATTAGATTATTTAAAAACGTGTGACATGTAATAAAAATGTATATACTATTTAAATAGATGGTTTAATAGAGTTTAAAATAAATTTTGTTATTCTAATGTTGATGTTACTAACGTTAGTAATTAAAGTGTATTGCTTACGTTTTATTTTATAGTTTATTAATGTGGTAAAAAGTAAGTAAGAGCGGTACGTCTTTTTCACATTGAATTGTTTCAATGTCAAATGTTGTTTGTTGAATTGAAACAATTCAATGTCAAAAAGACACTTATGCTCTATATGTAATAGATTGTCATATATTGCATAAATGCTATTCTATTGTTATACAACTGTTGTAATCTTACTTTTACCACATTAATAATTTTTTTGTTTGTTTTTGTTTTAGAATGGCGAGTTCTTCAAGCACCAACACACCTACAACAAGCAAGTCATCCCTTGAGGAGGAGTTTAATAAACTTAGTTCGGCTAACGTAACACCAACAATAAAATTGAATAAACTTGAAAAAGGAAAGGTGTACCCTGTTCTCCATTTTAAACGGGTGCAAATCAAAAGACAAATGTTTGGCGAGAAGGGAGGAAATGAGGGCATTATAGCCGTTTTACTTTTTGCTAAAAACGAAATTGTCAATGTCTTTCTTCCTCGCCGTTTTCTCCCCATATTTACGCCAGAGGAAATCGAGACGTATGATGCGCTTCCATGCTACGGACTGCAATACGACGGTGTTGGACCAAGTCGTGAACATCTAGTCACCTTAAAAAACATTGTTCAAACAGTTTGAACAAGAAATTTTTTTGCTTTTTTTTAATAATATTAGATTAGAACAGTTTACTAACAATTTTTTTTAATAAACGTTTTGTGGCTTAAACTGTCATATTTTGTTTTATTTTATAACAGTTTATAAGTGTTTGCCTGCGATTTACCGAAACTTGTGTTTTTTTTTAGTTTTTACACCATATCTCAAAAATTACTTTTGATATCACCTTAAAATTTTTACTAAATGTTCATTATAAGTGTGGGAATAGCCTGAACTAAAATGAATGTGGTAAATCAAATATTTCCTATATTTGTTACCATAGTTACTAAAAAAAAGTGTTTACTTTAGTCTTAATTAATAAAAAATCTGAAAATTTTTTTTCAAGTATTTTGATATATTTTTAGTTTAGGCTGTGCTTATTATGTCTTGGAACAAGAATAATTTTAGTTTTTAAAATTATCTTTTAAGGAAATAAAGTTATCATGCTAAAACAATCTTAAAAAAAAGTTTTTCTCACTAATATAAAAATAAACATATTTTTTTTTAGAATCATAAAATTATTGTTTTTAATTTTTTTTTATATGTAAGAAGTATTAATTTACCTAACCTGAAAGTTTGAATTCAATAGGTAAAAAAATAATGGAGAAAAAATGTTTTTCCAAAACTATGCAAAAATCATTGCGATAACTGGGTCAGCCCCCTTAAACTTAAGTTTTTAAACAGTAATTTAGGTGCATATAAATTTTTAAATGTATAAAACATATACTCTTTTGTCTTTTCTTTGAATGTAAATTATAATTGTAAAAGTTTTAAACATGTATGTATATATTAAATATTAAAAGGAATTTAAAAAATATTAAATTTAAGATTGGTAATTATTTAGAGGTATAACATTTACGCTTTTAAAGATTTAGTAAAGAAAAATATAATTGCTCTAAATATAGTTAAATTTATTTTATTAAAGAACTTAAACACTTACCCACAAAGAAAAACTCCGACAACCGTTCTCTCAGCTGCGCGACTAAAACAAACGCAGACTCAACGTCTCTGTTAAAAAATCTAATTGACACGTTCATGTTGCCGCAACTAACAAACTCAAAATCTTACGTTTTATATATCTAGCGTAGGAAAAGAAGTGGGGGCATAAAAAAAGATTAAGACGCTGACCCTTCCTCTTCTAGGATTGAGAGAGACAGAGATAGAGTGGGAGAAAAAATGAGGTATAGGGACTAATACGAGAAAAAGAGAGATTAAAACTTGTTTTCATACACTATCAGTATTTATTTTACTATACACCTACTATAATTTTTTTGTTTGTTTTTGTTTTAGAATGGCGAGTTCTTCAAGCACCAACACACCTACAACAAGCAAGTCATCCCTTGAGGAGGAGTTTAATAAACTTAGTTCGGCTAACGTAACACCAACAATAAAATTGAATAAACTTGAAAAAGGAAAGGTGTACCCTGTTCTCCATTTTAAACGGGTGCAAATCAAAAGACAAATGTTTGGCGAGAAAGGAGGAAATGAGGGCATTATAGCCGTTTTACTTTTTGCTAAAAACGAAATTGTCAATGTCTTTCTTCCTCGCCGTTTTCTCCCCATATTTACGCCAGAGGAAATCGAGACATGCGACGCTCTACCGTGCTACGGACTGCAATACGACGGTGTTGGACCAAGTCGTGAACATCCAGTCACCTTAAAAAACATTGTTCAAACAGTTTGAACAAGAAATTTTTTTGCTTTTTTTTAATAATATTAGATTAGAACAGTTTACTAACAATTTTTTTTAATAAACGTTTTGTGGCTTAAACTGTCATGTTTTGTTTTATTTTATAACAGTTTATAAGTGTTTGCCTGCGATTTACCGAAACTTTGTTTTTTTTTTAGTTTTTTACACCATATCTCAAAAATTACTTTTGATATCACCTTAAAATTTTTACTAAATGTTCATTATAAGTGTGGGAATAGCCTGAACTAAAATGAATGTGGTAAATCAAATATTTCCTATATTTGTTACCATAGTTACTAAAAAAAGTGTTTACTTTAGTCTTAATTAATAAAAAATCTGAAAATTTTTTTTTCCAGTATTTTGATATATTTTTAGTTTAGGCTGTGCTTATTATGTCTTGGAACAAGAATAATTTTAGTTTTTAAAATTATCTTTTAAGGAAATAAAGTTATCATGCTAAAACAATCTTTAAAAAAAAGTTTTTCTCACTAATATAAAAATAAAAATAATTTTTTTAGAATCATAAAATTTTTTTTTATATGTAAGAAGTATTAATTTACCTAACCTGAAAGTTTGAATTCAATAGGTAAAAAAATAATGGAGAAAAAAATGTTTTTCCAAAACTATGCAAAAATCATTGCGATAACTGGGTCAGCCCCCTTAAACTTAAGTTTTTAAACAGTAATTTAGGTGCATATAAATTTTTAAATGTATAAAACATATACTCTTTTGTCTTTTCTTCGATTGTAAATTATAATTGTAAAAGTTTTAAAACATGTATGTATATATTAAACATTAATTAATATTGTAATATTTTAAAAGGAATTTAAAAAATATTAAATTTAAGATTGGTAATTTATTTAAAGGTATAACATTTACTCTTTTTAAGATTTAGTAAAGAAAAATATAATTGCGTAAATATAGTTAAATTTATTTTATTAAAGAACTTAAACACTTACCCACAAAGAAAAACTCCGACAGCCGTTCTCTCAGCTGCGCGACTAAAACAAACGCAGACTCAACGTCTCTGTTAAAAAATCTAATTGACACGTTCATGTTGCCGCAACTAACAAACTCAAAATCTTACGTTTTATATATCTAGCGTAGGAAAAGAAGTGGGGGCATAAAAAAAAGATTAAGACGCTGACCCTTCCTCCTCTAGGATTGAGAGAGACAGAGATAGAATGGGAGAAAAAATGAGGTATAGGGACTAATACGAGAAAGAGAGAGATTAAAACTTGTTTTCATACACTATTAGTATTTATTTTACTATACACCTACAATAATTTTTTGTTTGTTTTTGTTTTAGAATGGCGAGTTCTTCAAGCACCAACACACCTACAACAAGCAAGTCATCCCTTTGAGGAGGAGTTTATTAAACTTAGTTCGGCTAACGTAACACCAACAATAAAATTGAATAAACTTGAAAAAGGAAAGGTGTACCCTGTTCTCCATTTTAAACGGGTACAAATCAAAAGACAAATGTTTGGCGAGAAGGGGAGAAATGAGGGCATTATAGCCGTTTTACTTTTTGCTAAAGACGAAATTGTTAATGTCTTTCTTCCTCGCCGTTTTCTCCCTATATTCACGCCAGAAGAAATTGAGACATAAGACGCTCTACTACCGTGCTACGGACTGCAATACGACGGTGTTGGAACCAAGTCGTGAACATCCAGTCACCTTAAAAAACATTGTTCAAACAGTTCGAACAAGGGATTTTTTTGCTTTTTTTTTAATAATATTAGATTAGAACAGTTTACTAACAATTTTTTTTAATAAACGTTTGTGGCTTAAACTGTCATATTTTGTTTTTATTTTATAACAGTTTATAAGTGTTTGCCTGCGATTTACCGAAACTTGTGTTTTTTTTTTAGTTTTTAACACCATATCTCAAAAATTACTTTTGATATCACCTTCAAATTTTTACTAAATGTTCATTATAAGTGTGGGAATAGCCTGAACTAAAATGAATGTGTGGTAAATCAAATATTTCCTATATTTGTTACCATAGTTACTAAAAAAAGTGTTTACTTTAGTCTTAATTAATAAAAAATCTGAAAAATTTTTTTTCCAGTATTTTGATATATTTTTAGTTTAGGCTGTGCTTATTATGTCTTGGAACAAGAATAATTTTAGTTTTTAAAATTATCTTTTAAGGAAATAAAGTTATCATGCTAAAACAATCTTTTAAAAAAAGTTTTTCTCACTAATATAAAAATAAAATAATTTTTTTTAGAATCATAAAATTTTTTTTTATATGTAAGAAGTATTAATTTACCTAACCTGAAAGTTTGAATTCAATAGGTAAAAAATAATGGAGAAAAAAATGTTTTTTCCAAAACTATGCAAAAATCATTGCGATAACTGGGTCAGCCCCCCTTAAACTTAAGTTTTTAAACAGTAATTTAGGTGCATATAAATTTTTAAATGTATAAAACATATACTCTTTTGTCTTTTCTTCGATTGTAAATTATAATTGTAAAAGTTTTAAACATGTATGTATATATTAAACATTAATTAATATTGTAATATTTTAAAAGGAATTTAAAAAATATTAAATTTAAGATTGGTAATTTATTTAAAGGTATAACATTTACTCTTTTTAAGATTTAGTAAAGAAAAATATAATTGCGTAAATATAGTTAAATTTATTTTATTAAAGAACTTAAACACTTACCCACAAAGAAAAACTCCGACAGCCGTTCTCTCAGCTGCGCGACTAAAACAAACGCAGACTCAACGTCTCTGTTAAAAAATCTAATTGACACGTTCATGTTGCCGCAACTAACAAACTCAAAATCTTACGTTTTATATATCTAGCGTAGGAAAAGAAGTGGGGGCATAAAAAAAGATTAAGACGCTCTCCCTTCCTCTTCTAGGATTGAGAGAGACAGAGATAGAGTGGGAGAAAAAAATGAGGTATAGGGACTAATACGAGAAAAAGAGAGATTAAAACTTGTTTTCATACACTATCAGTATTTATTTTACTATACACCTACTATAATTTTTTTTGTTTGTTTTTGTTTTAGAATGGCGAGTTCTTCAAGCACCAACACACCTACAACAAGCAAGTCATCCCTTGAGGAGGAGTTTAATAAACTTAGTTCGGCTAACGTAACACCAACAATAAAATTGAATAAACTTGAAAAAGGAAAGGTGTACCCCGTTCTCCACTTTAAACGAGTGCAAATAAAAAGACAAATGTTTGGCGAGAAGGGAGGGAATGAGGGCATTATAGCCGTTTTACTATTTGCGGAAAATGAAATCGTCAATGTCTTTCTTCCTCGCCGTTTTCTCCCCATATTTACGCCAGAGGAAATCGAGACATAAGATGCTCTACCGTGCTACGGACTGCAATACGACGGTGTTGGACCAAGTCGTGAACATCTAGTCACCTTAAAAAACATTGTTCAAACAGTTCGAACAAGGGATTTTTTGCTTTTTTTAATAATATTAGATTAGAACAGTTTACTAACAATTTTTTTTAATAAACGTTTTGTGGCTTAAACTGTCATATTTTGTTTTATTTTATAACAGTTTATAAGTGTTTGCCTGCGATTTACCGAAACTTGTGTTTTTTTTTAGTTTTTACACCATATCTCAAAAATTACTTTTGATATCACCTTAAAATTTTTACTAAATGTTCATTATAAGTGTGGGAATAGCCTGAACTAAAATGAATGTGGTAAATCAAATATTTCCTATATTTGTTACCATAGTTACTAAAAAAAAGTGTTTACTTTAGTCTTAATTAATAAAAAATCTGAAAATTTTTTTTTCAAGTATTTTGATATATTTTTAGTTTAGGCTGTGCTTATTATGTCTTGGAACAAGAATAATTTTAGTTTTTAAAATTATCTTTTAAGGAAATAAAGTTATCATGCTAAAACAATCTTAAAAAAAAGTTTTTCTCACTAATATAAAAATAAAAATATTTTTTTTAGAATCATAAAATTATTTTTTTTATATGTAAGAAGTATTAATTTACCTACCTGAAAGTTTGAATTCAATAGGTAAAAAAATAATGGAGAAAAAAATGTTTTTTCCAAAACTATGCAAAAATCATTGCGATAACTGGGTCAGCCCCCTAAATTTAAGTTTTTAAACAGTAATTTAGGTGCATATAAATTTTTAAATGTATAAAACATATACTCTTTTGTCTTTTCTTCGAATGTAAATTATAATTGTAAAAGTTTTAAACATGTATGTATATATTAAAATTAATATTTTAAAAGGAATTTAAAAAATATTAAATTTAAGATTGGTAATTTATTTAAAGGTATAACATTTACGCTTTTTTAAGATTTAGTAAAGAAAAATATAATTGCGTAAATATAGTTAAATTTATTTTATTAAAGAACTTAAACACTTACCCACAAAGAAAAACTCCGACAGCCGTTCTCTCAGCTGCGCGACTAAAACAAACGCAGACTCAACGTCTCTGTTAAAAAATCTAATTGACACGTTCATGTTGCCGCAACTAACAAACTCAAAATCTTACGTTTTATATATCTAGCGTAGGAAAAGAAGTGGGGGCATAAAAAAAGATTAAGACGCTGACCCTTCCTCTTCTAGGATTGAGAGAGACAGAGATAGAGTGGGAGAAAAAATTAGGTATAGGGACTAATACGAGAAAAAGAGAGATTAAAACTTGTTTTCATACACTATCAGTATTTATTTTACTATACACCTACTATAATTTTTTTGTTTGTTTTTGTTTTAGAATGGCGAGTTCTTCAAGCACCAACACACCTACAACAAGCAAGTCATCCCTTGAGGAGGAGTTTAATAAACTTAGTTCGGCTAACGTAACACCAACAATAAAATTGAATAAACTTGAAAAAGGAAAGGTGTACCCTGTTCTCCATTTTAAACGGGTGCAAATCAAAAGACAAATGTTTGGCGAGAAGGGAGGAAATGAGGGCATTATAGCCGTTTTACTTTTTGCTAAAAACGAAATTGTCAATGTCTTTCTTCCTCGCCGTTTTCTCCCCATATTTACGCCAGAGGAAATCGAGACATAAGATGCTCTACCGTGCTACGAACTGCAATACGACGGTGTTGGACCAAGTCGTGAACATCTAGTCACCTTAAAAAACATTGTTCAAACAGTTTGAACAAGAAATTTTTTTGCTTTTTTTTAATAATATTAGATTAGAACAGTTTACTAACAATTTTTTTTAATAAACGTTTTGTGGCTTAAACTGTCATATTTTGTTTTATTTTATAACAGTTTATAAGTGTTTGCCTGCGATTTTACCGAAACTTGTGTTTTTTTTTAGTTTTTACACCATATCTCAAAAATTACTTTTGATATCACCTTAAAATTTTTACTAAATGTTCATTATAAGTGTGGGAATAGCCTGAACTAAAATGAATGTGGTAAGTCAAATATTTCCTATATTTGTTACCATAGTTAATAAAAATAAAGTGTTTACTTTAGTCTTAATTAATAAAAAATCTGAAAAAAAATTTTTTTTTCAAGTATTTTGATATATTTTTAGTTTAGGCTGTCCTTATTATGTCTTGGAACAAGAATAATTTTAGTTTTTAAAATTATCTTTTAAGGAAATAAAGTTATCATGCTAAAACAATCTTAAAAAAAAGTTTTTCTCACTAATATAAAAATAAAAATATTTTTTTTAGAATCATAAATCTTTTTTTTTATATGTAAGAAGTATTAATTTACCTAACCTGAAAGTTTGAATTCAATAGGTAAAAAAATAATGGAGAAAAAAATGTTTTTCCAAAACTATGCAAAAATCATTGCGATAACTGGGTCAGCCCCCCTAAACTTAAGTTTTTAAACAGTAATTTAGGTGCATATAAATTTTTAAATGTATAAAACATATACTCTTTTGTCTTTTCTTCGATTGTAAATTATAATTGTAAAAGTTTTAAACATGTATGTATATATTAAACATTAATTAATATTGTAATATTTTAAAAGGAATTTAAAAAATATTAAATTTAAGATTGGTAATTTATTTAAAGGTATAACATTTACGCTTTTTAAGATTTAGTAAAGAAAAATATAATTGCGTAAATATAGTTAAATTTATTTTATTAAAGAACTTAAACACTTACCCACAAAGAAAAACTCCGACAGCCGTTCTCTCAGCTGCGCGACTAAAACAAACGCAGACTCAACGTCTCTGTTAAAAAATCTAATTGACACGTTCATGTTGCCGCAACTAACAAACTCAAAATCTTACGTTTTATATATCTAGCGTAGGAAAAGAAGTGGGGGCATAAAAAAAGATTAAGACGCTGACCCTTCCTCTTCTAGGATTGAGAGAGACAGAGATAGAGTGGGAGAAAAAATGAGGTATAGGGACTAATACGAGAAAAAGAGAGATTAAAACTTGTTTTCATACACTATCAGTATTTATTTTACTATACACCTACAATAATTTTTTTGTTTGTTTTTGTTTTAGAATGGCGAGTTCTTCAAGCACCAACACACCTACAACAAGCAAGTCATCCCTTGAGGAGGAGTTTAATAAACTTGGTTCGGCTAACGTAACACCAACAATAAAATTGAATAAACTTGAAAAAGGAAAGGTGTACCCTGTTCTCCATTTTAAACGGGTGCAAATCAAAAGACAAATGTTTGGCGAGAAGGGAGGAAATGAGGGCATTATAGCCGTTTTACTTTTTGCTAAAAACGAAATTGTCAATGTCTTTCTTCCTCGCCGTTTTCTCCCCATATTTACGCCAGAGGAAATCGAGACATAAGATGCTCTACCGTGCTACGGACTGCAATACGACGGTGTTGGACCAAGTCGTGAACATCTAGTCACCTTAAAAAACATTGTTCAAACAGTTTGAACAAGAAATTTTTTTGCTATTTTTTTATAATATTAGATTAGAACAGTTTACTAACAATTTCTTTTAATAAACGTTTTGTGGCTTAAACTGTCATATTTTGTTTTATTGTCCTTAAACATATGTTAGTTTAACATTTTTATGCTGAATAGAAGCCCAATATAAAGTTTACTACCTTAGCTTTTAACTGAACCTGTTTTACAAACAGAACCGCTAGGTTCTATTCTTCCACTGAATAATTTATAGACTTCTTTTGGGACCTGGTCTGACTGTTAATCCAACAAAAGGATCACAAACCCTCGTTCACCTGAGCCTCGGGACCCAAAAGCGGCAGGGGGCCGACCGGTCGTTGGCCCACACCCACACACACACACACACACACACACACACACACACACACACACACACACTCTATCCCCGTGCCCGTCAAAACAAATACGCACACCAAACTACTGCTACTCTAAGTAAATAATATCTTTACCCAACTATTACCAACTTACTCTCTGTACAGTACTTCGACGTTCCTTCTATAAATCACACACTAACGCGCTACACCGTCCCTCACTACCTTACCTTCTCTCCTCATACTCTCTCGTCACACACCAATGTTACACCGTCTGGACGTTTACAACGATTCAATCGGTAACTATCTCATTGATGTAACATAGTGTCACTACTGACGGTTATAAGGTGATGTTAATTGAGCTTTATCTGCATTATATTGTTGTTAGATATCTGTGTTTAGATACTTTCTGTAGAATTATTACTGTATTCTGAAAAAGTTTTACATGTTTACCGAGCAACACTATGTCCTGTGGTACAAATATATTATTGCAGACATTAAGATTTAACTTTACTGATAAATATATAGTCCCACAATTGTTGTTTCAGGCTCCAGCGGTGAGTTTTTGCAACCCAAAAGCAACAATGAATTGATGTGGAGAGTAATTGGGGTTTTGGAAAACATTCAGAAAACTCTTGATGAGAAATTGGATTGACTCCTGACTGCAGTCGAAGAACCGGAGAGGTATAATCATCCAAGCGGTTGGAAGGAAACACTTGCTATAGAAGTTCACAATCTACTCTCCATTAAAGTGGACAAATTTCAATTTCTTGAGGAAAAATTGGAGACCCAATCATAAAAAACTGGTTACTTTCATATTATTTTATATTCTTATACTCATTTTCATACACAAATTGGAACCTATATTGTGTTTCCTTATTCCTATTGTATTCTGTTAAATATATATTCTAGATCTAAAAATGTGCAACGTGTAAAATATATTTTATAAAATACTTTTTGTGGTATAAACGCCTTTAAGAGCTCATTTAAAATTTACAAGTATTTAGTTCAAATAACACCTCTTGTATTGTGACGTCGGGGCCCATTTTCCCGCCGTCTGATGCAAGGGAAGGGGAAGCGGCTGGACAACGCCTGAGGCGAACGCGAGAGCAGTCGGAGTTGAGCGGGCACGAGAGCAGGTGACCGACGGGGAAGGCTATTAGAGGATGGCGGGCTACTAAAAGTTAGGATAGTTTTGCCGTTGAATTGTTTACACGTTAGGTAGAAGGTTGTGCCGTCCTGTTTTGTATTAACGTAGAAGAATATACGGAAGTTTGGGAAATGAAGATGATGTGTTTCACTCTGAGCTACCAATCCCCTCACACCTCAAGGGAGGTACTTGTACTTTTCATACAATTGCAGAAGAAATATCTTATGTCAATTGGAGGTGCTAATGTAAATGTTTTGGCCGCAAATCTTATGAGATGGATTATCATGGATGACGTCGGAGCAAAATATTCCTTGACTGAGAAGGCCGGGAAGGAGGGTCCAGGCAACTTTCGAAATGATTTATTGTGAGATATTTGTTCTATTGGCTGTCATTGCATCAACTTCTTAACTTTCTAGGAAATGTGATGTCAGTTGTTCCAAGTTCAGTTCTCTTAAAACATCCAAAGGGTTAAGATAAAATAGGCCTCAAATTTTTTCTCGCCAAATTTGTATTATTACTATTAATATTATGATCATGTTGTATAAAGTACTAAGTGGTATTATTAAAAATGTTTCAATATAATCATTTACCATACCTTATAAACAGTTTTTAAACCCCTATTATTGAGATATTATAAAGTTGTTTTTCCTAATTTACAGATATATGTATGCATAAATTTAAGTCTGCAGACGATAGGCAGGTGCGGGAGGCAGTAAGCGACTGGCTCATGCAAGCCAAATTCATGAGGAATTGAAGGTAAATAACAATCTTAGTTTGATGGTGAGGTTTGCAACTTAATACCAACTGTTGATACATTTTACCCTAGAAATGTTTGTCATTCCTTTGTCATCATCTGTCTTTCCTTTTGATCCATGATTTATTATTTATTTTCAGTAATAGATAATTTATGAAATTCATTGTTAGGGGTTTCTCTGTCTTTAATTTAATAATTTTTAACAACTAATTAGGTATTCCTCTGAAAAATTGTAGTTAGGTGTTGTACTGCATTTGAAAAAAGGTCAATTCCATTCAATCCACAATAACATGAGTTGGATTTGTATAATGTGTGAGGTTTTCTTACCTATGGAACGTTTAATAATATTTTGACCTTAACCTAAAAAGTAAACAAAATACGCTAAAAAGTGACACATATTTACCACGATTTTGGCTTAGTTTTTTAACTTAGTGATTAGTAGAAAATTTCCACTTCTCATAAGTGTAATATTGTTTTTTCCACTATTTTCTTATTTTTATTTGACACCTCATTGTTATTCATTTCCCAAGTGGTTTTATTGATATTACTTCAATTAAAAATTGTTGTATTGTGACGCAGGGCCCCATAATTTCCCCGTGTCTGGGTAACTATCCCACCACCGGGGATAATTGCTGTACCTGGTTACAGTGAGTCGTCAGTCGCCGCGGGCAGTGAGTAGTGAGTCGCCACCGGGAGCGCGGACGCGTCGGGGGATAGGGACATCAAGAGCATGCAGCGAGAAGACGAGGAGTGTAGGAGGATCTACGAGGCAGTGAAGGACCCGGAGAAGGCATCCAGTGCCGACCGTAGACTACAGAGGAGCTTCGTCATAGAAGAAGGCCTCCTTTACAAGAAGAACACTGCTCACATGGGTCACGAGAAGCTGTTAGTGGTACCTAAATGTTTAAGAGAAGAGATCTTATTCGAGTGCCATGATAGTCCACTATCAGGAGGACACCTAGGGTTCAGCCGGACATTCTTCAAGATTAAAAGTCGATATTACTGGCTTAACATGGTTAAAGATACCGAGAAGTATGTGCGGTCATGTCCTGATTGTCAGACCAGAAAGACACCAAAGATGGCACCAGCTGGACAGTTACAACCTATTCAAGTTGGCCAACCCTGGGACAGAGTGGGAATTGACTCCCTAGGCCCGTTCAATAGAACTAGAAGTGGCAAAAAGTTCATTATCGTGGCTATTGACTATGCAACCAAGTGGGTTGAGGCGGAAACCACAAGCTCGACCACAGCTGAAGCAACTGCAAATTTTCTGATTGATAAAATAATTTGCAAATTTGGGTGTCCGGGGACAATTCTGAGTGACCGTGGATCCAACTTCACATCAGCACTAGTGACAGATCTTTTAAAGGGGTTGGGGATCCCCCTTCATTCACAACTGCATACCATCCGATGTGTAACGGATTGGTAGAACATTTTAACGGGACCCTAGCGCAGATGTTGTCCTTTTATGTGGGCACAGACCAGAGAGATTGGGATTTGTATTTTAATCTTACTTGCTTCAGTTATAACACGTCCCG